>JAVJAQ010000864.1:0-119537 GCA_032362365.1 Zygogramma bicolorata | reverse complement strand
CTTTTTTTTACTGAAACCATGATAACAGCTTTTTTTTGTCGAACTACTTCCACATTAGGTATTGTGGTTTTTAGTAAATCAATTTAGTGAAAACTCATAGAGAATGCTAGACTAAAGTTTTTGCAAAAACCTCACTTACATTACAACTTTCCAACAATTGTTAAAGATTTGTTTATTACATACTGTATAATATAGTTTACTGAAAATTAATGACAACCAAACTACTTTCAAATAGAAAAAATGCAAATTCATATAAAAAGTATCATCTTTATTTGAGAAACATAAACAAACACAAGATACAATAAAAAACGAATGTATAAACTAACAAAAAAAATAAAAACAAACAAACAAAACAGGTACTCTAATCTTGCTTTGGCATTAACGGTAGGAAAGTAAAAAATCTTAAAAATTAAAAAAAAACAGGTAACAGAATTTAAAAGAAAAAAATTAGTTTTCACTGTCATCTTCATGTGCTTCATGCAAAGCTCTCAAAATTGTTTGCTTCGTTCGGAAGTTCACATTTCTGTTATTGATAGAGGCCAGTTCACACCCTACCATCTTACCAAACAGTGTGTCTGGTGATTTTGTGTTTTCCGACTGTTTCTCACGGAGGACAGTATCGAACTTCCCCCATGCACTATTCATAGTGTGTACAAGATCATCCTGGGTTGCCTTATTTTTTGCTTTCTTTGGAGGATTTACTAAAGAATTTCTTCTGATCGTACCTGTCCCGCTTGTTCCTGGTGTTTCATCATCAACACTTTTGCTGGGTGTGCTAGTCTGCGATCTTCACCAATGTTAGCTTCAGGATCCTCCAATAGTGGATTCATGGTATCCCATGGGTTTTCTGACGATTGTTGCGATGATTGGGATTCTTCGACCACTGGCTTGTTACCAGTAGTTCTGCAAAAAAATTATTTATTGTTAATTGAATATTACAGCTACAAAACTGATGTACTTACTTCCTTCTCTTGACGTGGCCAGATAAGAACCCCATTTCTTCCAGCCATTTCCATGGTTTGGTGCCCCCCGACCAGGACGGTGTTGTCTTCATTTTCTTGGACTCCCTAGCAAAGATGGTTCTTAGGGTAGCCCATCGTGCTTCACAGTCCACAGCTACAAAATAAGTTGTCAAGTATTTCAGAAGAAACAGGCTATAAAAAGAGTGTACTATACCTGGTTTATCGAGCACTTCAGATATGGTTTTCCATGCATTGGTCTTCTTCACATTGTTTCGATAGTCTTTATGAGTACTGTCATAAAGAATTGAAAATTGTTGCACCAGCTCAATGAGCTGACCATCGTCAATGTCCATGTTAATCGCCAAATTTGAAAATCACAAAAATATCACAATAATTAAAATATAAAAAAATAACAAAAATGAACACTACAGAACAAAACTAATCAACGAAACTAATGAACGAAACTAATCAACAAAACAAATCAACACATCCAAACAAAACTAATCAACGCATCTAAACAAAAATAACAACAACAAACACCACTACAGAACATTATGTTCTTGATGACACAAGACACTCATGACAGATTGACAGCAATTACAGAACGTTATTTCCTTTTGACGCATGCGTATTGAAAATTTGTCATAAGTTTTAATCATAAAAGATGAAAGTTGGCCAACTTTTCTTATGACTAGAAACTTATGACTCGTTTATGAACGCTCCTATTGAAAACCAATGATTGAACTTTTTACGACTTCTTACTTAATACTTCTGATTTATTACTTGCGACCTAAAACTTCATCATAAATCCACCATTATATCTTTTGAACGGCCCGACTATAGTAACAATTAAGAATTGAATATTACTCAATTGGCTGATCTTGAATTTTTTTCCACACCTACCCCACCAAGAGCTACTAATCTTTTTACCTATATTTGTTTGTCACCATAAAATTGGTCCTTATATTGCCTTCGTTAAAGATAATTGAATTTCGGTCAACCGTGGCCGCAATATTTGACAACGTAGTTAACACTTTCAAATTCTGGTTTCTTACATACTCGTTTGAATCTTCCTGAAGTCTCAACCAAATCATCATCATTACTAGATACTGGATTAGTAGAACTAATCCAGTAGTAGAACCTTCTAATTCTATAACTTCCCTTCTCCACTATCACTAGATCCACTTAAACTTGAATCAGTTTTATCTATGAGTTGAGCATCTACAACCTATCTAACTCCGTCTGTCGCTTGGGGTACATAAAAATTTTCATCAGATGAATCCAATCTATTTACTTGTAATTTTATGAAAATGCGTTATCTACAACATTGCTCATGATTTCCAAAACAAAATATCTTCTGTAGATCATTATCTCTCAGTTCAATCATGTATGGGAAGGATCACTTAGTAATGATACAAAATTGTTTTTTCTATTTTCAAAAAGAATGTTTCGTCGAAGAAGATCTCAAAAATTGTTTGTGCAATTTTGATAGAAAATGGACTTTTAATTCAGTCAAATGGTAAATAATATATAGTTTATTGAGTAGAATCAAAATCATAAAACGGTACATATAAATCCGTACATTCAATAAACCGATGGTCTCACAAAGGCAATTAGCCTGTGCGTGAGTTTTTTTATTTATTCAATTCTAGTTCTAGTAAAATGTTAGTTATATACAGATAAAATCATGTGTGAAATATGCTTTTTACAGTAAATGCTGAATTCTACAACAAGTAATTAAGAATAGAGTATTTTGTTCATAAATTGGGTATTAAAATCAATGTACAAATATAATTTTGGATAAAATGTGTTAAAAATCGAAATATAGATACAAAAGATAAAATAGTCTAAAATTTAGTTGAAATTCAGAAAGATTTGTATACTGGATATCTATCAAGTAACATCGAAGGTATAATTGAAATTATGGATGATAACAAATTTAAATGTAGTAAATACAACATGGAAACTTATACATATAATATTTTCATGAGTGGATGAGAAACTAAATCTGATAAAGGTACCTGAAATAAGTATATGAAATGAAAGTATCTGAATGCAGTGATTTCTATAAATTTGATTTTCATTATCATTATGTATCATATTGTACAGTTAGGTACATTAAATAGAATTTTGTGGAGTATAGTTGAGTTTTTCATTTACACCTTATACACACTCGATTCACTAATGTATACAGGTTTTACTAACTTAGCTTACTGGCTAAAAGCTTGATACCAAGAAGGTGAGCAAATTATAATTTTTTTGTATGGAGTCGAACTGAAAACGGTCGGCTTCCATTCCTCCATTCCAAAAAGGAGGAGGGAATAAGCTGGCAGATAATACACACGCAGGCGGACAGCCAATGTTGTCAACTTATTAATATTTAGTGACTCTTGTTGAATTATGTTTCCAACATGCTCGGAGCCTTGTGGTTCCAGAGAAACTCATAAACAATAGAAAAAACCAAGGGAAAATGACCAATTGACACCATCAAGCTATATCTAAGTATTTATGCAAAACAGCTTGGTGTGCAAGTAGTTCTTGAAACCTCTACAAGACTTTTCTTCTGAATGCAAATTAAAATGCTTTATATTGTGAAGGTCTAATTATTTTATTGAACTCAGAAAATGATTAGCCTTGAAAGTCATAAATTTTATTTTTGAACCAAGGTCTTATTTTTTACAAGTATTCTGTAAATATATTTAATTATTGCAGGGTAGGACTGCTATTTTGGTAACTGAACGTAAATACGTTCCATTTTGCGTCCTCACCCAAACTACTCTCACTTTGGCATCCTTGCTGGGTATAACTTCGAAAATTCTGGCCATAGGCCATTTGAAAGAAGGAACATCATCCTCTTTTAACAAAATTTGCATATCTTTCTTCAAGTTTGGAGTTTCGTTCCTCAATTTAGTCCTGCTCTGAAACTGGGCCAAGTAGTCTTTGTGCCACCGTTTCCAAAAATTTTGTTGAACTTGGGTACACAACTCCCAGAATTTCATGCGATTTTCTGGTATTTTTGTAGGATCTGAGTCAGGATAGCACGATATGGGCGCACCTATCAGGAAATGAGCTGGGTTGAAAATGAAAGATCTGTAGGATCATTTGATAGTTGAGTTAATGGGCGAGAGTTCAAAATACCTTCAACCTGGACAATAATGGTATCAAATGCTTCATAGGTCAATTGATTCTTTTCCATAACTCTTTCAATATGGTACTTTTTACGCCAGCTTCCCATATTCCACCAAATGCAGGGGAATAGCTGGGGATGAAATTAAAATTAATTTTTTCATCCGACGAAAACGACATGATTTCGTTTTTGTGCTTAGTTTGTTGTAGCTCTAAGAGCTGATTATTCGCTTCTTCAAAAGTAGAGCCGTTGCTTCCGTTGTCACAATGTACTTGACATGGTTTACCCCTTCGAGCAATAAACCGCTTGAAGGCTGCTAAAAAGCATTCTGTAGTTGAATCTGAAGCTCCATATGAATAGCCTTGACTGAGAAGCAGACGAATAAGGCTACATATGACTTACAAATAATACATTTTTCGATAAGGGATTGCTCAATATATAAGGAAGCGCAAAAAAGGAACGCCAACATTCTGAAAACTACACTCTATTCTGAGGAAGGGAGCCCATTAGCTGTTGGGAACATTCTGCCTAATGACAAAAACATGTCACGCATTCATGAATGTTTTTCTATACTTTCATGATACCATTTATTATCCAAAAGTCTGAAATTAAACTACTCAGTAGGTACTTGCCGTTGACCAGCGTGCAATAGGCGTAAATGTTCGGGTGGTATACGATAAATAATAAGCTGTATTCATTATGGTTTAATGATATCAGATCATAATGAGTAAATAAAAAATACATTCAAATATAGGAAGGTACTCCAAATGGTACCTACATAATGAGTTGAAATCAAAAATTCAAAAATGTGCTACCTAAATGAAATATTATGAAATAATAAGGCGCATTATGTTCCATAAATTATATCCGTAACTATTCAATCATTATTCTTCGATTTATTTTTCGTATATTGAATTTTTTGTTTGTTCTCTTTCACTTCCTTAGTTTTTGCTTGGGTTCTGCTTTTCCAATTTTTTCTTTTCTTCATTTCTGTTCTATTATCGTTTTCACTAGTTAAGAAAGCTTTTTGTTTTACTGTGTTATTTTCTCGATATTTTACCCTTTGATTTGTTTCTGTCGTCAAAATCTTCTCTATTGCAACTCTTAAGGGGTATTTATCTACTTTTTTCTGCATCTGTTCTTTTTTTCTTGTCGATAGGAACACTTCCTGTCTTTTGTTATTATCACTCGTAGTTTCTTTGGAATTGTCACCCATTGAGTGATCTGTTTGCTCATAAAAAGGAATTGTGTCGTAAAAAAAGTGTGTATCTACAGGTGAAACTATTTTGTGTTGTTGGAGAAGCATCCATTTTTAATTAATCTTGAGTCTGCCAGAGTAGAGAGGCTGTAGGGAGCAATTTTCATCAATCATTTTTTACCTCTTTGGTAGTTCTGTATATTGATCAGTGTATCTTATTTTGTACATAGTTTTTCCACTAGGAAAATATTTCAAACATCTCAGGTCAGTTACCTTCGGATCATTCTTGGTACGCCCTGGGCGAATTGACATATATCTCATACGCTGAGGATCATCATAATTGAGAAAAAACGTATGATTGAGATAATATACATCCAAAGGTTTGGGGTTCTTTCTGGCATCCTTTATGATTCCAATATGATCAGTTGGGAGAAAAATATCTCCCTTTCAGACGCCGTTCAATGACTCGAAACGTAAGGAATCAAGTTGAATAATAAGGTGATTTTATCACAATATCAATCATCAGAAATGAATGAAATCATATATCAGTTGTGATAATGTAGGCGTTCATCTTGGTAACATTCAGTGCTATTTTTTAATATTGGCAATGCAAACTAACAGATAGATGACATTTCTCGCAGCGACAAATTGCATCGTCGAAACAGGATCTTACGAACCTTCGGTCATGTACAATCTTATCATTCAGCATCCAAAGAGGGTTGGTTATCACTAAATCACTGCACAATTTTTAGGAATACAATCCAAATGTTTTCATAGAGCATCCCCAGTAAACATTTTTCTGTTCCAGAAATATTTCAGAAACAAATTCTCAAAGCTCGAAACATTTCACCCAAAGGCCCATGAATGTTTCTGTTATGTTTCTGAAACTAGAGATGTCCGCCCTCAGACATATTTCTACAGAAACATTTCAAACTAAATGTTTAAAACACCTTCGAGGAACATTGCAAAAAAAATTATCAACTTTAGAAACGTTTCTGATACAATCAGTACCCAACCAAATAATTGTTTCAAGTGAAAGGTAAATATTGATATTTTTGAAATATTTCATTACCATTAATTTTACGTTTTGATTGGTTCTTTTTCAATATTAGTATGACTGAATCGTTTCTATAGAAACATCTTGATTATCGTTTCAAACACCATTATGAAATATTACCAATAATACAATACCTTGTATAAGAAACGTTTCTGACATAACTCCACAACAATGTTTTTTCGTAATGTTTCATAATGGTGTTTGAAACGATAATTCAGATACGTTTCTATAGAAACGGTTCAGGAACATACATGGAGTCATATGTTCCTGAATTGTTTCTATAGAAACATATCTAAATTATCGTTTCAAACACCACTATGAAACATTACCAACAATACATTATGTATAAGAAACGTTTCTGACACAATCGACATAATCATTTGTATCCTGATTGTGTCAGAAACATTTCTTATACATAATGTATTGTTGGTAATGTTTCATGATGATGTTGGAAACAATAATTTAGATACGTTTCTATAGAAACGGTTCGGGAACATACATGAAGTGGTATGTTCCTGAATTGTTTCTATAAAAACATTTCTAAATTATCGTTTCGAACAACATCATGAAACATTACCAACAATACATTATGAATGAGAAACGTTTCTGACACAATCGACATCGTCATTGTATCCTGATTGTGTCAGAAACGTTTCTTATACATAATGTATTGTTGGTAATGTTTCATGATAATGTTTGAAACGATAATTTAGATGTTTTTATAGAAACGGTTCAGGCTTATAAGCCTCTGAAGAAGCTGGCCACTATCGCTAGCGAAACGTCAGGAAGAAATTCCAAAGAACGACGGCCTTCAAGCCCGAAGAGAAGTAGTTATACTAATAACCTCGGCCGCGAAAACCTTAACCATTTTGTCATGAAATCGTATGTTCCTGAATTGTTTCTATAGAAACACATCTGAATTATCGTTTCAAACACAATCATGAAACATTACCAGCAATACATTAAGTATGTATAAGAAACGTAATGAAAAAAAAATCAAATTATCATTAAAATTCATTACTGAACAACATAGAAATAAAATAAACAATCACATCCTGGTTTAACATAACAAAAATGAAAATATACTCTGCACGGGACACAGCAGGGTTTTAGTTTTCAGCATTCTCCTCAGACTTTTTGGCAGTGGCCCTGTCAAATCTCAGCTGATTCTGCCGAAACCAAGAAATAGTGAAAACTCCGAAATCCCTCTCCGATAATTCGCTATATCGCTTTCTAGTCGCATCTGAAAACAATTTTTAAGTGTATGTAATCACACCAATCAATATATACATGTTAAATCATATCAGCAAGGAACAGAAACTATTCATTACAATAGGCCAAAACCTTTCATCTCAGCTGTGAGACTGCTTCCTAGGCAGTAATAGCACAAGATGAAAACTGAATTTGCCCGCGACTATTGTATAAAATAGTCATGATGCATGTGTTTCTCCAAGATTTACGATATACATTGATCACGATAGTGAATAATGAAATAATTATTTACTACCATCATAAAGCTTCGCATCCACGGGAGAGTTTTTCTGAGAATAACTCGCGATATCAGCTCTCAGGTGTATGTCCATGTGAGAGCATTCTCAGGAATTTTTTGCTATCAGACAGCACTTGAGAGCACCGTCGGATAGTTCTCTCACAATCTACTCTCAGAGTTGTGTCCACTTGATCAGTTGTCGCGCGATACTCTCACGATGAATAATAATAAAGGCAAACTTGCTGCTCTTATTATTATGTATAAAAAGAGAAAAGAAATGATGAAAGTGGGAAAAAAGTGCTGGGTTAAGCCCTGGATCCAACGTAGAGCAACATACGGTGCTTGTTCTACATTAACTGCCGAGCTCCATCTTGAAGATGCCCAGCAATTTCGAAATTTTGTTCGCATGAGTGCAGTTCAAGTTCAAATCATAATAAATTTAGTTGGGCCTAAAATTGTGAAACACGATACCGTAATGCGTTCGGCAATACCCGTTTATGAACGCGTTATGGTCACTCTTCGATTTCTAGCATCAGGTAAGTACCGACGTGTACACACGGTGATTACATAGAATCAATGAAAATTCATTTGTAGGCGATTCTTATAGCACTCTTCGATACCTATTTCGGATTCCAGTTTGCACAATTGGCAGAATTGTAAAGGAAGTAACTTTAGCTATCTATAACGTGCTGAAGGAGTCTTACTCAAAGGTATACGTTTATTTTAAATATTTAGGCTTTATTCAAGAAATTTTATAAACAACGTCCAATTCAGAGATCACTAAAGGTGTGAAATAAGTCGGCACATGATGAACGTTGTTCAGTTGGATGAAAGCTTTCTTCATATGCCGGAGATGGCAATGGTGTTGATGACGAGGAAGGCGTAGAATACATGTGCATATCGGATTCATCTACGATGCGAGCAACGGACCTTCTAATCTCACTTTTCAGTTTTCGCTTGTAAAAGTCACTCTTAATTCCTTTTAACTCGATGGCGATATACTGCCCGAAACTCTCATCTTCATCTGGAAGTTTTTGGAGAGTTTGAATGGCTGAACGAAATAGTTGGTCATCAACATCATTTTTGTCACGTTTCCGTTCCTTTTGTTTATTATCCGTTGTAATTTTAGGATTTGTGTTTATACCACCATTTGCTTCCTCATCAAGTTGTGATTCAATCTGGAACAAAAGAAGAAAACCACATCATTTTATTTTCATTTAAATTTTTCATTTATCTTTTTTTTTCAGTTTCCACAAAAAATGAGTGGTTGAGCATACCTAGTTCATTTAACTCCAGATGGAATTTTCCACACTGTGTTGGAGCGATTGATGGCAAACATGTTTCTATACAAAATCCACATAACTCTGGCAGTCATTATTTTAACTACAAGGGCACTTATAGTATTGTTCTATTAGCCGTTGCTGATGCAAGTTATAACCTAATATACTTTGACGTTGGATGTAATGGAAGAATTTCGGATGGTGGGGTATTCCAAAATAGTTCTTTGCATCAAGGACTTGAAGATGGAAGTATTGAATTACCCGAGTCTACACCTCTCCCTGATAGAAATAAACCTGTTCCATACTGTTTTGTTGGTGACGATGCTTTTGCTATGAAACCGTACATGTTAAAGCCGTATCCTCATCAGAATCAACCAGCTCCGAATCGTATTTTTAACTACAGACTATCAAGGGCTCGACGAATAATTGAAAATGTATTTGGTATAATGGCCAATAAATTTCGAGTTTTACGAAAGCCTATTGCGCTTGCTCCAGAGACAGTTTCAACAATTGTGCAAGCAATCTGTGCACTTCATAATTATTTATTGTCAGACCATACTTTACAAGGCAACTATATACATCAAGGATTGGTTGATACAGAAAATACAGAAACGCATACTCTAATACCAGGTTCCTGGAGGGATGACATTCCTAATTCATACGTTTCATTGCAAAAAGGAAAACTGAATAATTATACACTTACACAGAAACTAGTGAGAGATGAATTTAGAGAATATTTTATGACTCCTTCAGGCGAAGTGAATTGGCAGTATCAACAAATTTAATAAAATGTATTTTAATTTGCAGAGGTTGATCATAATAAATACGAATATTATAAAATAACGTCTTCCACTTACCTCATCGACTGGCCGTAACAACTCCACTGATGACTGAGAAAACTGCACTGGTGCAACAGATAACTCAAGGGATGAGTGCGTCTCACTTCTGTTTGATTCAGTTTGATTTGGCATCAGTGTAGGAATCAAAAACTTCAAGGCAGTGAAATAAGGCCAATTGGTATTATAAGTTTCATCGGTACCTGCGCCACTTTTTTTCTTTTTAATTTTCTTCAACTCTTGGGATACCTATATGAACGAATTCAGAAGTAAATTATATCAAACAGAGGAATCATTATTATAAACTTACTTGATTTCTCAAATTGTGCAATTTTCTGTGAATTTCTTCCACACTACAACTAAATTGAACAGAAAATTCTTTCAGGGGTGCCTGTTTTTTCTCTCGATTTCTGTAGTTTGCAGATCGAGTATTCCACAAAATTTCATTTTCTTCGTGTCTCTGTATCAATTCAAACACTTCGTCTTTACTCCAGTTTTTCGCCATTTTTTTCCCGATAGCACTCTCAACTATACGAAATTGTTTCGACTTCTGCGAGCCCACTATCGAGAGGCGGCCGGTTCCACGTCCACGTGTTCTCGATGTCGCTGCGAGTTACTGTCAGATAGTAACGTATCGCTCGCAGCAAACAGCTCTCAAATCTTTGTCCACTTGAGAGCAATACTCTCGAGAGCGACTCTCGAGAGTTTTTCTCTCACATGGACACGTAGCTTGATGCACCTGTTTCTTCAAGAATTACGATACCCATTGAGCACTACTGAATGATGATTTTATCAGTCACTATATTTTTGTTGAATTTTTTGATATCATTGACATTTATTCGAAAAGACTTTTATAAATTTCGATTTTGGTGAAGTATAACGCTTTTCTTTCCAATATTGATTTTGTAATGTATGGTTTAATAGTTTTAGACAAAGTATATGGTATTCTATACGTTTAATGGCTATTATTCTCTCGGTTTCTCGTACTCTTACCCATTTTCATGAAAGGAACTAAATAGTATTATAAATGCAAATATTCACCTGACTATATTCATTAGAGGAGAAATTATACACTAAAATCAAAAGAAAATATGCACACTTATATCTTTATCACAAATTGAACTGAAATCAGATCCAAACAGAACTATAAAACTTGGGATGTGCACAATAACACATGGAATAAGGGTAATGGGTGCTGTTCACTCTGTTGACTTTGCTCTAATGTGCTATGTTGTTCGTTTGTCACCCGCTTCACCGGCACCGGTTAAAGGCCGATTCTCACTAGGGCGGTGCCGCGCGGCGCGGCACTGGACGAAGCAGTTTTTGTGCAGGCTATTCTCACCTGAGCGGCATTTTGTAGCAGCAGCGGTGTGCGAAATAGTAAAATCTATATTTTAAAGTAGGTAGGTATTGTGAGTTTTGTAAAAAAAGTGATATGAGTTTGGGAATCACAGAAGAGGATCCTACATCGTCATCATCAGACGATTTTGTTTTTGTAGCGGCAATATGTCATGAATACGAAAATAGACGAAAAAAGAAGCGACAATATTGGGTTCATGACATATTTCGTGCAAGGCTGGAAGAAGGTGAATTTCACACATTGTTTAGGAGACTGCAGCTGGATGAACAAAAATTTTACAAATACTTTAGGATATCTTCAGGAAAATTCAATCAATTATATGATCTTTTACGCATTCCATTAACCAAACAAAATACCAAATTTCGTCGAAGCATCAGTCCACTTGAGAGGCTAACTGTCTTTCTAAGGTAAGTTGAAAGTCTAATAAATCATAGAGTAGTTTTAATTATCATAGTTTATTCTCGAATAATGTAACTAATAAAATAACATGTTGCACTACACTATAACAAATAAACTTTTTATGTATTGTGAGATGAACAAATAAACTATGCAAAATGACAAAAAATATTAACAGAAAATACTGTAATTGAAATGTCACATCCTGTTATGATAGGTCAGTTGCAGCCGTATCTTAATCTGTAGTTGGTCTCATAATATTTTGACCAGAACTGTGTTCAATGGCAGATAATTGAGCTGAAAATGATGAATAATATTCAGCTGGAGGAGCCTGTAATGAGTGTAATACTGGCTCGTTATTGTAGCATAGTAACGAATTGGTGGTTGATTGGTTTTGCACTGGTGAACGACTTTGCATTGGTAGAATATGCCTCTGTTGTGTGTGTACAGTTGATTGTGTTTGAGTTTGTGTAAGACTTTCTGTAAGTAGTGGTGGAGCTTGTGTGGCTGAGGAAGCTTCTAAAAGCGCCAATTCGTAGAAATTTACCATTTCAAACATCTTATTTTTCACTTTCGCCTGCCATAATGGGGGAAATGTAGACGTAGTTCTCGCCATGCTGGTAAAAAATTCTAGAAGTTTTTTACTGTCTGTTGATTGTGTCGCAGTTGCCAAACTTTGTTTCTCTAAACGGCTGCGTTTTTTTTCTTGGATGTATTCTTGTAATATCTCTGGCATTGAGTCAGCTTTTCTGGATGTAGTTTTAGTTTTTTTATTTGGCAACGCGTCACTTCTTGCGCTTGCATGAGGTACTGGTCTTGAAACATTCCCTTCACTTGAAGAACAAGTCTGTGGGGTATTAGGTAGCGATAAGGATGGACTTGTCGGGTTTTCATGATAACTATCTTCGAAGGTTTCTTCCTCGGTGTGTTCAAAATGGCTTTCAGTATTTATTTCATCGCCATCTTTGAAGTTCGCATCTGTTTCTTCACTACGCACGTTTGTGTGAGTCCTACAATTAAAAACTCTTGATAAGATAAATGTCAACTTGATACAATATACAATCTACTCACTCCCTTCCTTTAATGTGCGGCAAAAGAAAGCTCATAGCATCCCAAAATTTCCATTTTCTGGTACTTGTTGCAGCTTGTCCGGATTTCGTTTGCTTGCTTCTGGCAGCCTTTTGAAAAGCATCCCTAAGTACTTTCCACTTCTTCTTGCAAATGTCGCCTTAAACAATTCATTAAGTAAACTAAAAAGTTAGAGTTGTTTAAAAAAATCTCAAACTACCCGGTAGTTAAGAAGTCTGAAAGATTTAAAATATTACTCAATTGTTCAATTTATCTGTTCCAGGTTTTTGGCTACAGGAACAGACTACCAGGCGCTATCATTCAACTTCAGAATAGGACACTCCACCATTCAAAATATTGTAACTCATACTAGTAAAGTAATTTGGGAAACTCTAAGAGACGATGTCATGCCTCAACCTACAACGGAACTACTTCAGAACTGTGCAAAAAGATTTGAAAACCTCTGGAATTTTCCTAATTGCGTAGCTGCAATAGATGGAAAGCACATCACCATGCAGGCACCTCCAGGAAGTGGCTCGTTATACTTCAATTATAAAAAAACATTTTCAATAGTGCTACTGGCAATGGTAGATGCTGACTACAGGTTTGTTGCTGTGGATGTTGGAGCTTACGGGAAGAACAGCGATGGTGGAATATTTAGTGAAAGTAATATGGGAAAATGTTTAAAAAACCAAACGTTTGGAATGCCTGAAGATCGTCCTATTACAAATAATGGGAAACCCGTACCATATGTAATAGTGGGGGATGAAGCATTCCCTTGCAAAACTTACCTTATGCGACCTTATTCAGGACGTGGACTACCACAAGACCAAAGGGTGTTTAATTATCGGCTTTCCAGAGCTCGCAGAGTATCCGAAAATGCTTTCGGACTCATGTGTCAAAAGTTTAGAGTTTTTTTAAATAAACTACAACTTCATCCCAAAAATGCAGATACACTTGTTTTATCTACGTTGTGTCTTCATAACTTCCTCAGAAATGATAATGCTTTCCTAAGTGTATTAGATGATGAAAAAATGGAAAAGGAAGTGCCAATGTTATCAGATTTATCTCATATTGGTGGAAAAATTTCAACTGATGCAATCGAAGTACGGGACACGTTTAAAGAATATTTCCTGTCTTCAGCAGGCGCACTTTCTTGGCAAGAGGATACAGTTAATGCCGGTATAGTGTAAACAAATTGGATTTTCAGTTGTGTTACAATAAACCACTAATTATACACCATTAATGGTATATAATAAAAATGAATATTAATGTTCAGTCATATAAATATATTTTTTTTATCCTCTATTCAAATGCCCTGTATGTTTCAATAAGTTGTAAATCATAATATTAGGTAACTGTGACGACTGTTTTCCGCAACTTTTTTGTGAAAATTAATGAATTATTATTTGAAAGCATCATTTAATTATTAAGTCCAAATTTTCATGATCAAATGAATTTTCGAATGACATTTCCGTATAGTTTTAGCAAAATCGGCAGGTCTAAATTCGTTAAAAAAAGTAAGGTCACAAATCACAGAAACACAAGGTCAGATACAATGATCTATACAGAAGCTGCATAACGTCTAAGTAATTTAAATTATACATGCATTATATTCACTCTACTGTATAATATTTGAGATTCTGTATAGTTGATTCTTCCGAGACATAAGTGCAATGGGAACTTACCATTTTCTTTTAGTTTTTTCCCGATATCTGACCAAATATTTTCTCTTCTAATTTGATTACTGTAATTTTTATCTGCCATGTCGTATAGTTCAGGATAATCATTCACTAATAAAATTAATCTTTCTATTTTTTCCGCGTCCATATTTGTTTGGTGTGTCTCTGAAATTGTGTTAATTTCTACAAGTCGCAGCTTGCTTGTGACGCGACGTGATTCCCACTTGTCCGTCAACAGGCGGGAGGGGGCGTTTCAAAGCGGCAGTGCCGCGAGCCAATGCTCCCGGAGGCGTTAGAACTTTGCTGCCTACGAACGCGACGCTCTGCTCCGCGCCGCTCTGCTCAGGTGAGGACGGGATCACTCAATTACATGCAAAGAATTGCAAGCAACTTTTGCCGCGCCGCGCCGCCCGGCACCGCTCTAGTGAGAATCGGCCTTTAAGCTGTTAAAGGCGGCAAGCGGCAAACGGCAGGGCTGATCTAAGCTCTCACTCTCACTCACTATATCCTGGCTGAGGTGTTCTCATTTTAGTGATTTAGATTTTTCAACTCTCACGCGTTTGCCATACTTCGCGCTTGCGCTTTGGAGATGAACTTCAATCGGTACATGTCGCGTTCCGAATGTGTTCGAAAAAAATAGGTCAGATATCCTATAGGCCGCGTTCCGATTACAAACTCTTTTCAGTATTCAACTTGAATTTGTTCAATTATTCAAAATTTGAAGTGATTTCGAAACGTTCCTAGGGTGTATAAATATTATCATGTTTTATTTCGTCTTTTTTGAAATTCAACTCGAATCTCTTTCAATTTTTTTGTCTTCGATATAAATTCAGGCGGAAATGTTACTAGAATATAGACTCTAGTATGTCTCGATTATTCTCATTCGTTAGAAATGTGGAAACATTTCTTAGTTTTGAAAGCATACATTTCATAGTTATACTACTCTGAGGAATATTCCAGACACATCTCAACTTCATTTCATCACAGCACTACTTCTGAATTACTTCAGTTTTTATTTTTTTCATTTGGAACAAATGAAATTTATACAATTATCGAATTTCTGAAATATGACTAGAGTTTTCCATTTGTTGGCATAAACCATTGACATAACAACTATGGACTGGCCATTAATTATGACAGTTTTTCATATAGAACATGATGCGGATTACATTAGAGAGCGAAAGAATATGAACATTGAAGAGATGTTGTGGAGGACATGGCAATTCTATACTGGAACTACTCTATCCTTCATAACCTCTCATTTTCTGCTACATTGAGGATGGAATGCGCTTAGAGGTTTAACTTGAAGTATTGTATCTTGCTCATTCCGCAATCCTGTCCCTCTTAGGGCCAGGCCATTAGTTGTAATTTCTATTGCATAAACGGAATATTTCTGTTTGAAAGTAAAAGTGTATAATATGATGTACTATTCTGATAAAATATTTCTGGGATATAACATGCGATGAAGATTATATATGTTTCGATACGTTTCAGCGAGAAATGTTTCGGAAATATGGCCAAGCTATCTTTCAATTATTCCAATCTCAAAATGCGTGTCGAAACAATTCCTGAGTGAAAAAGTATAGCAGGTGTCGAATACTATTCAGGTAGAATATTTACTAAAAATTTCAGATTTAATTCATTTGAACACTCTGTTTCAGATATATGAATTTTATGTTTCTCTTATTTTTCACAAGAAACATTTCAGAAACATATAATGTACAAATATTTTATGAAACTCCAGTAGGAAATGAATACGAAATGTTTCTGAAATATGTTTCGATTGCGTTCAATTCAAAATACTTTCCAAATATTTCTCGTATGCTACAGAACTATTGAAACCTCACAGAGATATTTCAAAGCCCTGTTTCAGATACTATTCTGGTGGAATATTCACTGAACATTTCAGATTCAATTCATTCTAGCACTGTTTCAGAACTATGAATTTTAAATGTTTCTCTTATTTTTCACGAGAAACTTTTCAGAAACATATAATGAACAAATATTTCATGAAACTCCAGTAGGAAATGAATACGAAATGTTTCTGAAATATGTTTGGATTGCGTTCCATTCAAAGTACTTTTGAAACATTTCTTGTATGCTACAGAACTATTGAAACCTCACAGAGATATTTCAAAGTCCCGTTTCAGATACTATTCTAGTGGAATATTCACTAGACATTTCAGATTCAATTCATTCCAGCACTGTTTCAGAAATATGAATTTTATATGTTTCTCTTATTTTTCACGAGAAACATTTCAGGAACATATAATGTACAACTATTTCATCACACTACAGTTGTAAATGTATACTGAATGTTCCTGAAATATGTTTCGAATAAATTTAATTCAAAGTACTTTTGAAACATTTCTTGTATGCTACAAAAGAATTGAAACCTCACAGAGATATTTCAAAGCCCCGTTTCAGATGATACCAATTGAGTTAACATTGAAATGTTCCATTAATGTTTCATGTTTACTGGGCATCAAAATCCAAACGTGATAAATACAAAGATTTTTTTGTAATAACTAGTTAACCTCGAATATCCTTGTCCCGCTTGTCCGATTAATGAAAATAAACTCTCAGGGTACGTCCACAACGGCGCACCGCACTAAGCCTATACCATAGTATCGCCTCTGCCTCGCAAAGAGCATTGCCGACTATAGTCGGGCCGTTCAAAAGATAGAATTCAAGGACGCGTGAACAGTGAATGCCTGCATCTATATATAGCCTGCGCGGCGGAGCCACGCCTTCTAAACTGAAATTAATGAAGAACTGTTTACACTGTACTGTACTCATTTGTGCTTTGTATTTACGTGTGTTAAGTTAATTAAATTATATGGATGGAAACACTCTTTCACCTCCAAGAAAAAGATAAAAAAAGACATTTAACTGTAGAGGAAAAAGGTGTAATAATGAACACTTATAAAAAAGTATCCCAAGAGTTTATGGGAGAACAGGGAAATGCTCTTGAATTCACTGCTGAGGCGACGTTTTTGTTGAATGGTGTAAATCGGACTTGTAACATTGGGGAGAGGAACATTCAAAGAGTGCGTGTCGTTCACGTCATCATTCTATCTTTTCAGCGGCTACACTATAGTGTCCACGTTGGCGCACAGCGCACGTTTTCCGTAGTAATTTGTTTTTACTTTTGAACATGGCCTCATCATCGTCAGATGAGGATGATATTTTATTAGTTTCTAACTTAACAAAGTGGTATTCAATCAAAAATAAACCAAGGATGTCAGTACACCCTTTAAATAAAAAACGAAGTTACTTTGGAAAATTCCATCACCTTTATAATGATTTAAGAAAAGATGGTCGACGTTTTTTCGAGTTAATGCGAATAAATATTAAGACATTTGATTATGTCTTGAGTGAAATAGAGAATAAAGTAAACCTATCTTGGAAGAACTGTCATGCTCAACCAATAACAGCAGAAGAAAGGTAATAACATTGCTATCAACAAAAACTTTAAACAACATATTTTACGTCATAGTATTTATATATTTTTCCTTTCCACCTTTGTATTTCTATCAATTCCAATTTGCGTTATTGGCAGAAAAGGGTGAAACGCATTGCTGGAACGAGATGTCACGTTGCTGCTGATTATCGGGAATGATGTTTCGCTGGGTACTATCATGATAGGATTGAGTAGAAGTAGACCTTTGCCAGGTATGTCCAGAAATTTCGTTGTTCAATAACTGCATGTTCTGTTCAGAATTTTCATATAAATACCAAGGTTGCGATGTCAATAAAGTAAGTGTCTCAGGTGGTGGTCTAGGAAGAATTTCGTTATTTAATGACTGAGTGTTTCGTTGAGAATTTTCGTAAACATGATGCTGAACAGGAGTGAAACTTTGCGAAGAATGTGGCGTATTGGATGGTCCAGGAATATCTTCCTCCAGTAATTTCATAACTGCTATGCGAAACTGTATTTTTTGCCTAGGGTTGATGCTCTCACATACGGAGGTGAACTGTTAAAAAATGATTCGTCCTCATCCATTTTCTTTTCTTCCTTTTTGAACCGATTTTCCTCTCTTCTTTTTTAAGTAAGCAAGTTTTCCTTGCTCCGCCTTTAATAAAGCTTCCCCGATCGTATCAGTTATTTTTCCTTCTTTTTGGGTAATGGAGTAGCCGAAGGAGAAACTGGAGTCGATGAGCGAGAAATTTGTGCCGAATGAGGTGTGGTAGGCTATGATTCTAGCTCGCTGGTAAATTCGTCTGTGCTGTTTGCTACGTAGTCCAATTCAGTTTGTTCGAAACTTTCAGTTTCAATTGTATCAAAATTTCCTGTAGATTGTCTAGGTAAACATTGATATTTTAAAAAGAGAAGTGACTGAAAATATGACCAATCCGAATGTTCACTGTCATCGTCTTCAACTCCATCCCCTGAACGCTTCGATGGCATTTTGTAACAGTTTCTTTTCGGAAGTTTCCCTTAGTCGTTTCTGTAGACTTCGCAGAGTTATTGGAACACTTCCTGATTTTGAAGTAGTATTATATTTGGAATAAAAGGCAAATAGTACACATGTACAAATAGGCGTAGTCAACTGTCAACTTCTTCACCATACAACTCATAGTCTGTCATCGGCATAGAGCACAGAATATAAAGATACTATAGAATGGATGTTAGAAACCATAGTCATAGAGAAGAAAGGAATTGCTCCTCTATAACACAGACGTTATAATTAACACACCCCCTCAATTCTTATAATATATAAATTAAGTTACATTCTTATATTAATTTGCACAAAACAGTTTAGAAACTTATTGTAACACAAAAAAGTAATATAATCTCAAAAACTTATGAGTACTTTTAATTGTCATTACCACAAATGCCCAACATTTTCCTAAAGTATTTGAATTTTGGTGCCGCTAATGGCTTAGTGAAAATATCGGCCACTTGTTCTGAAGTTGGAATATAATACAACTTAATTTTATTATCAGAAACACACTGTCTAACAAACTGATGCTTAACATCAATATGTTTACTACGCTTAGTTTCTAATGTATTCGACATTTTTATGCAGGACTGATTATCCTCATAAATATTAATAGGAAACACATTTTTGTTTAGAATTTCTGAAATCAATTGCCCTAGAAAAATACATTCTGTTGCACAATCTGATAGAGCTATGTATTCGGATTCTGAACTACTGAGTGAAACTGTTGCCTGCTTTTTAGATTTCCAGAAAACAAAATTATCATAAATTTTTATTCCATAACCAGAAATACTTTTTCTATCATATAGATCATTTGCATAATCCGAGTCTGCATAAGCACTAATTATTTGGCTGTTCTGAGCTGTTGATTTTTCATATTTAATGCCAAAATTTTTAGTCAACTTCAAAACATTCTTCAAGTAAGACCAGTATTCTTTTGCATAACAATTCTGAAAACGACTAAAATAATGAATCGAATAGCTCAGATCAGGTCTTGTACCTAACATTATGTACATTAAAAATCCGACGAGTTCCCTATATGGTAAGTTTAGATCATTAGAATTTGACCCATCATTTTTCAAATTCAATTTTGACAGTATAGGAATATCAGATGTTTTGCAATCTTCCATGTTAAATTTGTTTAAAACCTTTTGAATTAAGTTTTTCTGACTCAAAAATAACATATTGTTTGATTCCTCGATAGTTATTCCCAAAAATACTAAAGTAAAACTATCCTGACATTTTGGTGAAAGGTCACTCATTTCAAATTCTGACATTAATCTTTGCTTGAAGACTTCTAGTTTTTCCATACATGAACTAAATAAGATTATATCATCGACATGTACAATTAAACAAATATCTTCATCAAAGTACAGACAAGGATCTGACTTGGATCGTTGAAAATTCAAATTTAGTAGATGAAAATGCAATTTTTGATACCAACATTCAGGTGCCTCACGTAAACCGTATAGAGCCTTTTTAAGTTTACAAATGTATTTGCTTTTACTATACTGACATTTTACTTCCACACCATCTGGAATTTCCATAAATACTGGTTCTGGTAAGTCACCATTCAAAAATGCACATTTCACATCCAATAAGTTAACAAAAAGACATTTTTCTACACAAAATGACAAAAGCACTCGTATCGAAAGCATGCGCGCCACAGGTGAATAAATTTCGGACCTATTACACAAGCTTTGTTGATAACCACGAGCCACAAGTCGTGCCCTTTTTATAACATCACCATTTTGACAAATTTTCTCTTTGAAAACCCACCTTGAATCAATCACCTTCACACCATGGGGTCTTTCGATTATTTCCCAAGTTTCACTCTTATTCAGAGCATCCAGTTCATTTTGTATAGCTTCATTCCAGCTGCTTCCCTTGGAAATTCTCAAGACTGTCTGCCAGTAACGCTGCCATCAAACTTTCATCGGGTTCAAAATTTACAATATAATCATCAAACCTTTTGGGTCTAATAATATTTCTTCTTGGTCTTTGTTGCCCAGGATCTTCAGTGCCAGTATTTTCTCCATCAGAGAGAGAATCATTCTCAATATTGTCAGTATCACCGTTCTGATTCTGTTCTTGATGATTTATTTCTCTGTATTCTTCTGTTTTCGTTTGATTTTCAAATGTGGTTTCGTCAAAAACAACATTTCTTGCTGAAATTACCTTTTTGTCTTTTGGGTTCCCAAAACGACTTCTCCATTTTTGCTTCAAAAATCAGACAACGAGCTTTATCCAACAGTGTTCTGTTGTACCTCTCTGCCACACCGTTGTGTTCTGGAGTGCGAGGTATGGTATATTCAACCTTGATACCTTTTTGCCTACAGAGGTTTTTGAATCAATGGGATACATATTCCCCACCATTGTCGCACCTTAATCTTTTTGTCAAAATATTGAATTTGTTTTCTACAAAAGTTAAATACTCTTTGAACTTTTCGAGAGCTTCACTTTTATTTTTCATGAAATAAATTATTGCAAAATGAGAGTAGTGGTCAATAAATGTGATGAAGTAACGATTACCGTTGTGACTAGCTGGGTTCAAAGGTCCACAAACATCACTTGAGATGCATTCCAAGATGTTTTTCGCCTTTCTTTCATCACTTTTAAAAGGTTTTCTAGTTTGCTTCCCGTGAAGGCATACTTCACAGACTTTTTCTGATGGGAAATGTGAAGAATGACCCATTCGCCTAGGCCATAGCTGTTTTTCGTCAGCTGATGTTATGTTTGCATAATTAGTTGATATATGCAAATCTACCACATATAGACCGCCTTGTAGGTTCCCTGAGACTAGCACATTTTTACTTTGCTTCACAGTAATCTTGCCACTCTCAAAAATTATTCTCATTCCTTTGCTTTCAATTTTCTTTACAGTAAGTAAATTGCGGGTAAGATTTTTGCATACAAGGATATTCTCCAGCCTGATCTTTACTTCCCCTTCAGTTTCCAAATGCAAAGTCCCCTCTACATTTGCTTCTACACAGTGTCCTTCTTTTGCTACTTTAATGGAGTGATTTACCTGCTTTTTGTTAGTCAAAAACTCCTTATATTCACTCATAACTAAGTGGTTTGTACAGCCTGAATCCACCACAAATTTGATTATATTTTCCTTGGTTTCTACTTTTTCATTCGACAAACATGTGATAAAAGATACTTCCTCATTTATTTCAACAATGTTTACCTCCGTGTTTGTTTTGTTGGTTTCCTTCTTCCTTGTGGGGCACTCAAATTTTTTATGGCCACGTAAACCACAGGAATGGCACTTGAAAGTAAACTTTCTCTTATATGGTTGCTTCTTACTATAAAATGCAGCACTTGTACCTTCACAATTTGTCTCTCCGTAGCTAGTTTTCAGCCTTTGCTCTTCTGCAAGTAGCTTACTTTTCACAAAATCCAAAGTAATTGCACTTCCACTTTGTGAAAACAAAATATCTATTGCTGTGACAACACTTTGATACTGAGGTTCCGTAATTGATGCCAGAAGCTGTGATACAACTTCAGTGTCATTTATGTTTCCACCAGCATTTTTGAGTTCGGCTACTGTTCTCTCAAATTCCACAATATATTCATTCAGCAAACTGTTTGCACTGTACTTCATATTGCGTAGTTTCCGCTGCAACTGGACTTGGGATGCAAAACCGCTTTTCTCATAAGTACTTTTCAGCGTACTCATAATGTCTTTCGCTGTTTTCTTACTTTTGATCATCTCGAGTATATTGTCACACAAGCATTGCACAATGAGATTTCTTGCACGCAATTTTTTTTTTCATGCAGTTGCTAGAGCTGCATCGGTTGGGGCTTCCTCGGAAATTGTTTGGAGTACTTCATGATGCTCTAGGAGCAGCTTAACTCGAAATTCCCAATTTCCGTACCATCGAATGGTTTTACCTTGACAGAGTTTTCCGCCGACATCTTTGTAGTTCCCTCGTGTCTTCACAACTATTCTTGGCAGTCTAACCTCACAAACTTTTTCGCTTCAAAATATCCCGTTTCATTTACCATACGCTGTTAAAAACGTTCTGGGCCCATAACCTGTAGACTTTGCAGAGTTATCGAAACACTTCCTGATTTTGAAGTAGTATTACAGTGGGTTTATACAGCAAATAAGATAAAATAAGGAATAGCATAAGAAATAAGATAAAAATAGACCTGTTTATACAGGTAATTCAGGATTAAGAAACAACCAATGAAATCACGGGTTTTTTGTCAACCATGTTCGTGTCTACTGTCATTGTCAACTTCATTCTTCAATTATTTTTCTGTGCTTTCAAACTTTTAAACAATTTAAAACAGTCATTTCATTTCCAATTGCAACGTTTTTGGTGTGTTTTTGTTTTGTTTTGTGTTTATATATTTTGCCAGATGATGGATGACGGTTTACTAATAGAGCAAGTATTTTCGTTTCCACAATTATTTGTGAAGTCAGATCCCAGGTATAAAAATTTGAGGATGAAAGAGAACGCATGGAAAACTATCGCGGCAATTGTAGAGGAAACTCGTAAGCGATGTACTCCGATTGTTGGACATTTCCCTAACTATTATCATTATTTTACAGCTGAAGCATGTGAACGCAGATGGAAAATCCTACGAAATAAATATACTGCTTTGAAGAGAGAACACAAATATACTCCATCAGGTTCTGAGGCCTCTGAGATTACCTGGCCCTATTTTGAGATAATGAGATTTTTGGACCCGTATCTGTTGACAAGAAAGTGAGTGTATTTGTTCAAATTGAATTGCTGTTAGTACAGCATGTACTTTTAGGTCTTATTCGAACCTCAGCATTAAGAGGAAACCAGATGCCACAGAGTGGGACTCAATGTCCACCATTTTAGAAGATGACCTGTCTCAAGAATATGAGCAAAATAACACACTTGATACAAGTTTTGAAAGCGAGGCAGGTACAAGTGCTTCACTCCAAACTTCAAATCAGAAGAAAACTATGTCTAGTGTCACTCAAAGACAAACTGTTCCTGCCAAAAGTCTTGAAGATACCTCATCCCAAACTCCAAGACAAAAGAAAACTTTGTCTACCAATATTCCCAGGCATACTATTCCTGCAAAAAAACAAAAAACAGATATATTGGCAGAAAAAATGACTGGATGTTTTGAATCATTCCAGAAAGTTTTGGAAAGTAACACCAGCCAGTCGCCAACGACAACTGATAATGAACATTTTGTAAGAAGTTTGGTTCAGGATATGAAAGTGTTATCTGAGACAAAGATTATAGTTATAAAGAGAGAAATTTATAATATTATGGTGAAACATCTAGAACCAATAGATGAGTCAGACTGATTTTTTTTATTTTTTTTGGGTGGCTAAATACTTATTTACATATTTACTCAATCTGTGATTTTTATGTTATTTTTTGTTAATGAGAAGTTCTTTTATTTTTATTTAAGAAGACTATTTTTATTTTGTTTTTAATAACTATTTTCATTTGAAAATAAAAGTTTAATTTAATATTGTGATATTTTTTATTTGTACCTGGTTATTTTCGAAGTAGGTATCTGAAGAAAGGAAACTGTTACATATATAAGTTTTATTTTATATTCTCTGAATCTTGTGAACTTGACTTCCTATTAATGATTTGCAGAGTTAGTTTAATGAATGTACACCATGAATTTATAAAACTAGCTGTATACCTACTTGATGTCAGTTGAATAAAACTACTAGTGTTTATTTGACAGAATATATTTGTGAAGAGATATAAAGTACTTCAAAATAAGGTAAACAAAAAATCTCATACAAAATTATCTGGAGCACCTCCCTTATGAATTTTGTTCCACTGATTTGGGAGTGCTCTATGGTCTGCAATAAAATATTCAGCCAGGGTATCTCTCAATTCGAGATTGGTCTTTCCTGTGTTATTGGAAGATGCACGACCAATGGATGGCAGGTGGAATCCGATATTTGGTTCTGATCCATCCAGAAGGCCTGTAGGACAGAATCTCCTTTGCTTGACTGGAAGATCCTCTTCTCCCTTCTGGATATAATTATGTAGTACAATGCAGGCCATTACAATTTTATCGCACAATGCCACATTGGCAATAATTGGGTTCCTCAGACGACGCCACCTTTGGGCCAAGATACCAAAAGTAATTTCGATAACAATTCTTGCTCTTGATAATCTCAGGTTGAAAATTCCTTTGGCATCATTTAAATATTTTCCTGGGTATGGCCTCATTATATTTTTGTGGAGTGGAAAAGCCTCATCAGCCACAAAAATATGAGGAAATACTGTATTTGTACCAGGTAATATTACTGGTGGAGGTATATCTAAACTATCATTCAACAATGCATGGCCGAAGTCCGATTGGCTAAATATATAACTGTCATGATTGGCCCCCTCTCTACCAATATCTACGTATGTAAATTTGTAATACGGGTCACAGGCAGCCATGAGTACAATGCTGAAAATTAAAATAGTTGAACTGAAGATAGATTCAAGGGAATATTATTTTACTACCTGAAATTTTTTTTATAAGAAAAGAAGCTTGTCCCTGAATTATTTGGGCATTGAATTGTTTGCCATCAATGGCACCAATGCAATTCGGCATATTCCAGCATTTATAAAATGCTTTGGAAATGTTACTGAGGTCTTCTTTTGTTGGAGGTGCCAAAACTATTGGTGCCAGAACCTCCCACATTACTTGGCAGACTTCTATGATGAAATGTACTGTAGTTTTTTCAATGAAATGGTTCCATGCTATTTCCTGCATTGAACAGCCTTCAGCTAAGTAGCTGAAAAATGTTTTAAAATGGAATTAACATTGTTTGTTGCGTTAAAACAGTACTCACTGTAATGTGATAGCAAGCCGATGACCTGGTTCTATGGGAAGTTTGCTGGGGTCTCTTCTTAAATGGGGTTCTACCATATTCAGTAGGTGTTCAAACATTTCTGGTGACATCCTCGTGTACTTTAAAAACTGCTCCGTGTCGTGTCTTTTAGCATATAGGAGTAAATTCTGATACACCCCATTTTCCCTCTGTATCTGATTCATGGGCCGCACTTTGAATCTCCTTTTGGATCTGAACAGTTTCTTCCTCATCAACATAATGGCCGCAGATGAGAGCATAACGAACATACCAATCATCATTGTTCGTTCTGTTCGTTTTCGTTAACCAGCTGACGAACGTCAACCCTCAAAAGTCGAAACTTGTGCGAGCAATGGATCAACGAGGCCTTACCTTTTAACGTGCGATTACCCAGCACGGTGGCCCGGCGAGGATTCGAACCCCGGCCTTCCGCTTGATAGGCAGATATGCTAACCACTACACTACCGAGACCAATTGTACTTCTGTCCTTTTTTTAAAAAACGAAATTCAAACTTTAAGTTTAGGTTAGTATAAACAAACCAAGACAACTGTCATAAATGGTTAGATTAGGTTAGGAGTTAGAACGTTTGGAATTTGGAAACAACAGCATAAAACACTTTTGTCCGCACATGCGCATTTCCGTTTTCGGAATAAAATAAGACAAGAGTGAAAAATGAGTCTACTCTTATTTTAGTCCTTATTTCTTATTTTATTTCAGTGAATGTATAAACGTTCCCATTGAATAGCGTATGTTCAACTTTCTTATCTTATTCCTTATTTTATCTTATTTGCTGTATAAACCCACACTGTTATATTTGGAATAAAAGGCAAATAGTACACATTTACAAATAGGCGTAGTCAACTGTCAACTTCTTCACCATACATCTCATAGTCTGTCATCGGCATAGAGCACAGAATATAAAGATACTATAGAATGGATCTTAGGAACCATAGTCATAGAGTATAAAAGAATTGCTCCTTTATGACACAGACGTTATAATTAACAGTTTCCAGTGTGATTTTGCAAGCGTAACTGAAAAGAGAAAAAAAAATAGTATTAACCTTCAGTTCTTATTGACAACGCTTCGGATTTGGGACGGGACATGGGACACCCTGTACATATATATATATGGCATTTCATTTAGAAGCTTAGCTTTCTCATTTCGAATGGGTAAAACTACAGTAGCAAATATTGTTTCGTAAATTTCATAACACATTTGGATCTCTTTGTATGAAATTCATATGCCTGTTCCATCCCAAGAAGATTTCAGGAGAATAGCAAGAGACTTTCACGAAATTTGGAAATTTCCCAACTGTGTTGGAGCGCTATACGGTAAATACATCCGTATGCGTTGCCCAAATAATTCTGGATCAATGTATTATAATTACAAAGGTTTTTTTTTAATTACAAAGGTTTTTTTTGCAAACTACAAGTTTATCAATATTGACGTTGGCGGTTATGGTAAACAGAGCGATGGTGGTACATTTCATGCTTCTGCTTTATTTAAAAAATTGACCACACAAACCCTTAATTTGCCTGGAGATACTGCTACTCCAAATTCCGATTTAATTATGCCACATGTAATAATAGCAGACGAAGCATACACACTAATGAAGCATTTACTTGAACCATATGGAAAACAAGAATAAGATGCATATAAGGAATATTTCAATAAACGTTTGTCCCGTGCGAGACGAACTGTAGAATGTGCCTTTGGAATTCTCAGATCAAAATGGCAAATTTTAGATAAACCTATATTGACCCATCCGGGACATGCAGATAATATTATTAAGGCAATTTGCATTTTACATAATGTAATTATTGATAAAGAAGGAATAGAACATAATTTGAAAGAAATTCAATTCGTCTTTCAAAACGAAAATAGACAAGCACCCGTAGGAAGATTTAATAATGAAGCAAAAGTAGTACGAAATAATTTTAAAGCTTATTTATGTAATATTCCGCGAAACTTAATATGTACCATCCATTTTATAAATAATTAAACTGATATTTACCTGCTGTATTGCATTCCACAGCCACCTCTTTCCACAACTTTGATAACAATATCGAATTATGATGATTTCTACTACTTTTGTTCCAAATCGCCTCCCTGGTAAACACACTGGTGATTGAATTGAACTGGCCGATACTTGATGAAAATCCATATTAACAAAAAATATATTACAGTTTCCTGTATGATTTTCACTCACAATGGGTTTACAAAACCATTGTGAGTGAAAATCATACAGGAAACTGTAATATATTTTTTGACACTGGTGATTAATTTATCTTTATCCATCACGCTAATAACCTCAAAACTAAAAAAACGACATGTGCAAGGCTCCGAAAAAATACTAAGCTCATTAAGCTCAGTTGTTTCGTCCATAATGAGAGAAAAAAATTGCCAGGTGTTCTTAACATAGAGAATAGGTCCTCTTGAAAATGTTTGCCTAAATTTTCTCCCATTATGGTTGTAGCTTCGGTTCTCTTACATGATAGAGCTTTTGCAATAGCGGAATCTTTGAAAATATCTGCACATACACTGGACAACGTATCCATTACCACAAACGGTAAATTGCATGATGCCAATACACCAGCAAGTTTGATCTCTGCATATTTGACACCATCAAATTGTGATTTCTTCACTATTTTGCTGATGTCAATACATTTTGAAACTTGCCTGGAGCGCCATTTGTGTTTTTCAGTTTCACTATGTCGGTAAATGTCATTTTTGTTTGGAAAAATTTCTGCAAAATGCATAGTCAGTACCATCTTTAGGATGATCAGATTTCTTGAGCCAAGGTTTGAAACATTCCAATTCTAACCATTCTTGGCGGAATTTATATTGTCTTTTTTTTAGGGATAGTTTCTTCACTCGTTTCCTTCCCAGCCATAAATGATGATTCGGAACTCGCAGCAGACTCCTGAACCTGAAAAATCCGTGCTTGAAAGAAATCAGAAATCAGGTGCAAAAGTAAATATACCTCCATCGCTGTGGACGTGGACGGTCCAGCGACATTGGCGTTTTTCAACCATTTTTCCATTTCTCAATAGAAATCTTTTATATTTCAGTGGCTATCTTGAAATTTGCTTGCTTCTTGTAGTCTTCAATCTTTCATTAGTTTCATTACATTACATCATTTCCAAAAGTAAAAGTAAAACGTAACGTAAAGGCGGTAAAACATTTCAAAAAATCATAATTCATAATCGACATCTGTCTATTGTCAATTGTCATTGTCAAATTATTTGGTATCTTAAATGTCATGTGTAATGTGTGTCCATGTCTCATTCTAGTCATTCTCTCTCACGATTTGATCGTCAAGAGAGAGAGAGAGAAAGACCGACACGTCAAAGAGCACAGAAACGCCTTAAGGGTAGAGACTACAGAGTTAGAAAGTGACAGGGCAACAGGGCATATCAATGCATAGAACACAAAACACTACTGAACTGAAAATGTAACATACACGATCAATCCCAAATTCCGCTCAGATGCCTACACTCGATTAGTCACAAATTCCTAGAAAATTGCTGTTACTTGCAAATTACTGCAAGGGTGGTGAAATTACTCACAAATACAGGAATGACTGGCAGATTGGCAACCCTGAAGCTCAATTTACTGTGCGCTGCTCCTAGGTACAAGGGCGATGCGAAGCGAGGGGCGGTGCGCCGGTATGGCCACACGCATTGAATTCAATAGTTGAATTTGCTCAGCACACGGATGCTAAGGTACAATGCTAAGTGCGGTGCGATGTTGCTTTGTTTCGGCCGCCCACTCACTCTTATAGACTTTTTGGCGGTGGCTTACGTCACACGGTCACGGTCGACTGATGCCACGTCATTGTAGTTTATTTGCGCGCAGGAAATTGAATAGTTATAATACTGCAGTCCTCGAAGCAATATAATTTATCGCTCTGAACAGTCACCAAGAAAAATTTTTTGTGTGCATTATTAGCGTTAAAGATAAAGCCCGTATGACACGGACTAGTTTTTCACTCAAAGAATCATTTTTGAATTTAATGGATCATTGACAATAAAATAGATAATTTTCTGTGAGAAAATCTAATCCTGTGTGACACTAATACAATATATCCTGTATTACACGATTCAGTAGAATATGTGTACAATTTCTCTTTAGAAAATAGATGAAAAACCGAATGGGTCATATGGGCTTCACTGATATCAATGAGATGGAATGAAAAATTCTAATTCAGCAGCTTCATTGTGAACCTAGCATAAAAGGTGAACTACAGTGACCCCTAATAGCACAATGATGACCAATGGACATCTTTCGGACGTCCTGTTGGGACATTCAGAAGTTCCATAGGACTCAGTATCACTACTTTTATTCGGGTTTGAAGGCCGTCGTTTTTTGGAATTTCTTCCTGACGTTTCGCTGGCTCAAGTGGCTAGCTTCTTCAGAGGCTCATTCATCTTGAAATTCACGCCGATGACTGAATTTCAAGATGAACGAGCCTCTGAAGAAGCTAGCCACTCGAGCCAGCGAAACGTCAGGAAGAAGTTCCAAAAAACGACGGCCTTCAGACTCGAAAAAAAGTAGTGATACTGAAAACCTCGGCCGCGAAAGCCTTAACTATTTTTTCCATAGGACTTTCAAATTTAGTGCCGTGTACGTCCATAGGACGTCTATGGGACGCAAAAATGTCCCACTTGTGGACTAACTAGGGACGTCCTGTCATGGTCATCTCAAAGACGACTTTCTCATGTCCAATATTATAGTTATTTAATGAACCAGTATATTAATTTACGATGCAGAAAAACTCAAAAGTCATCTCAACAATTTATTTCAACAATCCAATGTTATGTAGTGGTAGAACGATCAATTAAGCAGTATCATAGTAGTACATGTTTTGAACCTATATAGAGGTTCATTTTCAGCTTAGTAAAAACTATGGAGAGGAAAATTTGTTACATAGAAAATTTAATTAAAATCTGTCACCACATGTTCCCACTAGGGGTTATGCGGGCACAAAAAAAAATGTGTTTTCATTTTCAAAATAAATTTAAATATATTTTGAAAATAATATCACATTATGTTTTTTTGTGCCCGCATAACCCCTAGTGGGAACATGTGGTGACACATTTTCATTAAATTTTCTATATACTAATTTTTCCTCTCCATAATTTAAACTTAGCTGATGATGAACCTATATATAGGTTTGAAACATGTACTACTATGATACTGCTTATATCACTGGTCGATAGTTTTTGATCGTTCTACCATTACATAACATTGGATTGATATATCAGATTGTGGAGATGATTTGGATTTTTTCTGCATCGTGAATCTATATCACTTCAGTTTGAGACACAATCAGGGATTGCAATCCGGTATCATTGTCAATCCGGCCGGATTTTGCCGGATTGACGCCAATTTGACCGGATCCGGACGGATCTCTTTTAGCTTTAACTTTTCTACCCCCTTTTTTTTTCTTGCAGGATTTGATTTTCCAGTTCCTCTTTTAATGTAATTTTTTTTTCTATTGGTAATAATGACGAGGAATCAGAATCGGAATCTAAATTTTCGTCTGCTGTTTCTGTCACATTTTCATCACTAAAGAATCGGCTTATAATTTTTTTCATTTCCTGTCGCATGATATTTTTTTTAGGCATGAAAAATGTATCGTCAGCTTGCCTCAAATATTCCTCATATTTTTTTGGATTATGTAAGTAAGTTAATATGCCAGTCACTATTGTGCGACGTTCTTTTATTTTCACACGTAGTGCGTCAGATAGATCGGTACTTAAAACAGTATCTTGTTGACCCAACTTATCTATAATAAATTTAAGTACAGTGTCAGCAGTAAGAAGGGTCGAGTCTCTTCTACATAATGTCTCGACAGCAAGTTTGAATGGTTGCAAACTGGTGATTAAATCTTTCATTACTGACCACTCGTGGTCTGTAAATTTCACATCAGATTTTATATCTATCAATGCTTTTTCGATGCATACCTTCAGATCATAAAATCTTTCAACCATAGATAAAAGGCTGTTCCAGCGTGTGCGGCAGTCCAGAATAAGTTGTAATTCTTTGCCTTTTTCTTCTCTAACATACTTTTGAAGGTATAGGTCATCCTTGGTGGGCGACTTTCGAAATAATTTCACCACCTTCCGCACTTTTTGAAGAAGGTCATTGTATTTTGGGACTATTTCGAAACAAGTTCCACGATCATCTGTTCCTATTATTACTGACATACCTGCCCCACCTTGCTCATCATCCAACTCGTCCATGTATTCACTATCATCGTTATCCAAATGGATTTCAATAGAAGAGTTTTCCACGGGATCAACTTCGCTATCCGAGTTTTTGCGGTACAAAATTTTGACTACAGCCAACTGGATGCCGTGTGCCACGCACAATTGATGATAGCACGGTACTAGTGTGCCAGCTTTAACCATGACGCTTGCGCCGTCCGTAGTCATACCGATTATGTCAGAATCGAGATCGAGACCAAAAATCTTCAGGCGGTCTTTTACCAAACAGACAGCGTGCTCTGCAGTACATGATCCTTTGATTCTAATTAAGCCAAGATTAAAATGCTTTTCTTGGTGATGAACATTTAAGTTTAGATACCTATGGTTTTTTTGGGATGTCCATTCATCGAACGTCAACGCAAATTTTTGGCTCTGCTTCTTGAGAGATTCAAATTCAATTAGCATGTCAGCCTCTACGGTGCTTGCAAAATTATTTATAATAGTTCTTATGGTGTTTGGTGATTGTGGAAGTTGGAACCCGCTTCTTTTGAATAAATTCCTTAAGTCAGTGGATGTACAAAATGTACTGAGGGCCAAACCATCTTTGCAAACCATTCTAGAAACCATGGCCTCCATACTATCATTTTTTTTACTAAAATAACTGTCAATAGGTTTCATTTTTTTCTTTGGTGTAATATTGTGTTCTTCATTACTGAATAATTCTACTGTTTCCGTATCACTTTTTGATGTGGACGCTTGTGAAACTACTTTAGAATAAGACCGTTTTAATTTACTATTTTCTGAGCTTACGTTTATGCAGTGAATTTTATCTAAATGAACTTTCAAACCTTTGAAAGAACCTTTGCTTATTTTCAGTTTCTTTGAACATAATGAGCATTGCGCCTCGTTTTCTGTTTTAGGTATTTTTGAGAAATAGTCCCACAGAGATTTTCCAGTGTCTTCACTTTCATTATTTTCGTCCTGATGTCTTTGTGGTTTCGAAAGCGACATTTTCAAATAACACGACTACAAAATAAATCGCACTGTGAACTTATATTCAGCTCAGAATTTTATTCCTCTTCCGGTTGAGTCTTGGAAACGGTTCTGTATTATAAATTTCAGGGTGGAGTGGAACATACTCGAATACAAATCCCATGAATATTCAATTTACATAGAGTGTCAAAGTGTCAATATCATAACACTTCCTATTGGCTTTGCTGTGGTCGTGTAAAAATAAAGTAACAGTTATTGAAATTATCATTGGTAAAAAACGCATTGCATAACAACACAATGATTACCTAACCTATTTAACAATTCATATACAACATAGATTCAACATTTTTTCATCACTCAACCACTAATTGAGTAAAGACAGTGTTTGTCAACTTACGGTTTATCTCGACAGAATAATCGAATCAATCACTCACACACCTATCAATGTCGAAGGTCAAGTGGCGACTGACAATAAGGGTCTAGTGCGAAAAGGGTATAAGTGCCAAATAATGTTTTCTGTGTAATGAGGATCTGAAGTTGATTGTTGTTACACAATTCAGCATTATTTGTACAATAACAGAAAGACTGGAATGAGCCAGAATACGATGATTTTTTCTTAGTATATGAATATAGAGTTTAATATTTCTATGGTTTCTCAATTGTGATGTACTTGTACCGTTTTTGCATTATGATAAGCTACACGACGGCCTACAGAAATGAGCAATTTTCGTGGAAACTTTTTTATAGATTTTTTTTTAAATCACGAACAGAAAAAAAAGCATATTTTCACAAAACATTATTGTATCAAACATCATAGTCCGACTCCAAGTCATCATTGACCGCATAGTCTTCATCCTCCTTGTCGAGATCATCTTCGATAGTCTTCACGCTTTCTTCATTAATTTCTTTGCTTTTCTTCTTCTTCTCCTTCTTTGATTTTGGATAGTGTGTAATATTGATACAAAAATCATGATAGACAGGAGGTATATAGTCCAAAAGAGTCTGTGAATTTTTCCACTTTTCAGTCGTAATTTTTAGTGGTATTGAATGCATCTGCTGAAAAACTTCATCCAACGAAAAGTTTGGTCTTCCAAATTTTCCTGAGGAGCAGACACCAATCGAAAATGGAAACGAATCATCAAGAGTTTGTTTAAAACAAAAAGAAAATGTTGTCGCATTGGCGTCGTACTTAAAATGTGAAATTTGTTGGAATTTAATTGGAATTTTTTCAGCATCTTTCTTTGGAGAAATAATAAGTTCATCTAACTTTTCGAACGAGTAGATGTCTTTTTGTGTCATTTTGTGGACTGTAAAATTCTTTGAAGATTTCTTAATAACATTTCTCCAATCGTCTGGAATAAAAACTTGTGGATTTTTCCTTTTGTTTTTTTCTATTACGGCGAAATCTCGATCGCATTCCATATAGGTATGGCCCGGTTCCAAAACTGTATGATGAATTTATTTAACGTTACTTGCTTTCAACAAAAACATGAATAGTTTACATATATATCCATTTTCGTTCTTACCCCCACATGAATCACTATAAGTGATGATTTTTTTTATGTTTGGGGGTTGCGACTTGATAAACTGCAACAGGCAAGACCCTATCTATTGTAAACCCCTTTTAGACACTGTCTCATCCCAAATATACATTTCAGCTTCTCCCGTGACCGTAATTGTGAATGCAGAGATTGTAGGTCCAAAGTTGTCTGAGATAAAATACTTTTGATGTCTGTAGCAGAGGGGTGGGTAAGGTCTGTTGAACATCGAAACATATTATCTGTTGAAGATTTGTAGGTTTCAATGTCAGCATTTTTGCAATCAACGGCTCTTTGGGCTTTCCGCTGATGAACCTCCAGAGAAACTTCGCTCGAATTTACCATCCTTTCATCGTTGGAATGTTTTATTGAATTTTGAAGACTATCACATTTTGAGCAGGTATCGGTGTGTGGCTTATGGATTGAATTCTGTATTGAAAATGTGTCGGTAGTAGGAGAGTTCAACTACAGATATGTTGTTATTTTGAGTGCAGAATTTCTTATAAAGCGGATACATTTTGGTAATATTCAAATCCGTTGACAAGTATTGTCTTGATATGCTGGATCACTTCATTTCGAGTATGATCATCAATTTTGTTTACACTAGGAACTTTTCCCTGAAATCAGGTTTGCAAATACCTAAGCGTCCATATTTTCAAAAACTGTTGTGAATCGTCTATTGGTGATATCGAAAGTCTTTAGGAAGGAGTTTTTGCAAACCCGCTTATTCATAACCATTATTTTTGTACTGAACGTTCTTTTTTGCTCATCCGTTGCTTTTTGTCTCTTAACATCATCTTTTTTTATGCAAGAAGCTAGATAGGCGGTTTGCAAGTCATAACTTGGAATTTTGTGAAACTCATCAAACAGTTTTTGCCGGTCTTCTTCAGAAATGGTAGTATTACACTTATACCTACATACATGATCATATTGTCCTAATCTTTTCCTCTCATGCATAACATTTTTATGACCAGTGTATTCTTTTCCCGCAGTTCGCAATTTCTTACGTTGATTTCTTTTCCAGTTTTCCTCGTGTCTCAGCCTTTTCCTTGTTTTGGCCGGTTTTGTATGTCCAGATGTAGAACTTCCACCTGCTTCTTCATTTGTCGTATCAGATTGGTTTCCATCCTCATCAGGATTATACTCAGCATCCTCATCAGTTTGATAAGGGTCTGAATCTACCGGAGATGCATCATACTCTGGAAAAATAACATAACCTGAAATCCTGACTTTTATCAAATTAGGCATTCCAGATCACGTGATGTCTGGGTGGCTAACACAAGTTTCAACCACTCGTTTGCAAAAAACAAACGATAGTTTCTGGGGGGCAGATGGCGCCGTATTGTTTCATTTCGATTCATTTGACATTTTTGACAAGTATCTGGAATGCCTAATTTAAAACAAACCTAAAACCTCCCATCAATTTAATTCATATTTCACTGGATAATTAGCACAACGAAGAACGAAGGCATCTGTTTCACCTACTGAACTGATAAAACAACTGAACTGATAAAACAACTGAACTAGACACTATTTTTTACGAAAATAACGCAATAAACAGACTATCTTCTGTGAAATATACAGTGGGAATCGTGATAACTCAACAAATTCGCTTCTGAAGTTGATGCAAAACCGGTATAACTATACTTGAACCTTTTTTGGAGGAATCATTTTCACAAACTCTGTGAGTGAGTATATTTACTGGTCCATAGATGGCAGTCGCGCTCAGTTTGAACACTTATACCGTTTATGCATGGACAGAACTCAGTCTTGGGTATACAAATCTGTAATAACTAGGGTTGGGCTGATTAAAATCATGATTTAAATCAATTTTTGTTTTTTTTTTTTTTCAGAACCAGATAACAACATAATATGAAAGTTTTCTCGCACGGAAAAAAAAATTTAATAGTAGCAAGTAAAATTTACATATCACCAAGTAAATATTTGCATACTATATGGGACAAGTTCACGCTTTATTAGCCACAAGGAAAATTAGATTCTTGAATTCGATCACTTGCTGTTATTGATGTAATCTGATGAACAAAAGGTAACCTAACAATATTAAAAGCTTTATTAGAAGCAGACCTTTATTTTTAATTGGCCCCAATGTACTTTCTATTTGCAGTGGATGCTCAGTTTGATAACTACTAGTAACAAGTGGATTTACCATTAATGAAAAATGATTTACTCTCAAATAACTCATATACTCAAATCTAAAAAACAAGATACTAGTAGCTATTATACAGTATTCTACTGTAGCAACACTTTAATGTCATTATAATAATTTTGGTTCACTTGGCCTTATCAAATGATTCACTTCTGGGTGGTTTATATTGTCTCACCTTCAATGTAGCTTTATTCCATCTCTCTGTACTGTACAATCTGTTCAAAAATCATGACAGATTGTACAGGCAGGGAAATAACTTTTTCTATCGAGATCATAACAAATTCAAGTTATGTATAACACCAAGTACGATTACAACGTTCTGAAAATTGAAGAAATTATGGGGGGAAGTAAAAATATGTGAATTCTCATAAGAATTTTAATGACAACAAAACTTACTCCATAGACTAGATATACCTAAATCACTTTCTTATACTTCAACGACAACATTTCTTGAATGAAAAAAACAAACCAAATCAAAACTATTTCTACTTCAAAAAACAGTGATGTGACATATATCAACAAAACACCGGCGTTAACTCTATATATTTTTTATAATTCCGGCACAATAAATAAACCACATCCACGGTACACACCACCCCAATGTAAATTTTGGAATGACGCCGGTTTGGCTTTGCCGATGGCCGCGGGTAAAAACGCATAATTAAACGCGATTGTTCCCGATTGATCCCGAGTTGGTCAAAAATCAACAAGTAGGTGAACACGTTACATTTCCGTAGGGACACCAACTTCTACTGCAAATAAATTGTTCCATTATGCATGTAACATGAGCTTCTGTAGTGATGATATACTTTTCAGAAACCGCAGGTTAATAAATATGAATATTCACTTTTCAACGGCTAGTGAAATGTTGACCTGGCATTATACAAAGTGAATTATCTAGTGTTCGAACTACTCGCTGTAGGTACTCAATATTATAGCTACAAGTTCATGCGTTCAGAATACTCATTTTTCTGGAGACAAAATGATTTTTTATTTAATTCAGGTATTTATTTTCCTAGCACAATATAAAAAAAGCCAGGAGAAAGTTTTACTTGGACCATTTTTTTCCGTGCGAAGATCAAAAGGAGTATCTGCTTTTAGCAAAAACAACAAAAGAAGTACATAATTCCAAATTCTTAAACTAAACGTAATACCAAAATTTCATTACTGTATGTTTTCAGTCTATTCATTCTCGTTATACAATTGAAACAAAAACACGAGTTTTCCTCCTTTTTCTATGCCTAATCTTTTTCTAATATCCGAGTGTGTACAACTAGCGGAATGCGTGAAATTGTTGGGCAACTTCAATTTATAGGTTGAGAAGGAAAACAAGCCTCGACAGGAATATTCTTGCAAAAAGCACAATGAACGCGTTCGTGTTCGTGCCTCACTCGGCACTGTATAGCGAGTGTATAGGACAGAAAGAAAACAAATCGCGACAAGAATTTTCTTGCAAGAAGCTCGACAAATGCGTTGTCACAAGTTTTGAGCCGCAAATTGTATTGAAATTTTTGGACTTATACATTGAAATAATCAAAAATAATTTCAAAAAATCAAAATGTTCAAATTTTATATTCAAATTTAAAAAATCAAAAAAATCAAATGAATCGTGATTTTTTTTTAAATCAATGATTTTTGATTTTTTTTATAAAAATCAGATTCTGCACCTGGTAATAATACTGAAAATAAAAATTTTGCACTTATACCCTTTTTGCACTAGGCCCTTCAAATTGACAATAACAAGTGCAGACTGAGCCTACCGGCGGCGGCGGCACGTCTAGCGATCTCGCAAATTCGCACAAGCGCGTGCTTCGTTACGTACAGTACAGTTTTTCGCGTTTTTTTTTTGCATTACCGGATACGGTAGGTCCAAAAACACGCCGGATTACCGGATCCGCCGGACCGGATTGCAATCCCTAGACACAATGGACTTCTACTACCACGGGTTAGTATATTAATGAAGGCCAGATCGAGATATTTGAACGCGTGAGAAGCGAGCGCGTTGAAGTTCGAGATCATTATATATAATCGAATTTTAGTATATAGGAAGTACAATATTTTACCGTCGCCAAAAAAGTGGAATGGAATGAAAAATAGAAAACAATTCTGAAACCAACATAAAAAGAGGTCATTAATGGTCGATTTCGATAAATAATGCATTAATAGAGAAATATACCATTAAAAGATGTCTTTAATTACCGATTTCGTTTACACTGAAGAACATTAAACAGCCATGTTAATACGAGGTTTACTGGGTTTGAAATAAAGCCAAGAAAAACGACTATATATTTTTATTAACTATATTTCAATCTATAGTTTCTTCTTTTTTGCGCATATAACATGCGGTCGCCCGTCCTCCTCAGCCAAAGTTGAATCGACCCCTCTGTCTTCTTTTTGTTTTTTGATATTTGGCTTTTATCGGCAGCATCTAGAACAGTTATACGATTTTCATAGTTAGGAAACAAATGAAAATGAAGGTTTGGGTTTCAAAGACAAGGAAAATTAATTACTTTGATTTTTCAATTTTCATAAATTGAGTGTTTATATAAAAATCTAATGTAAATAAATAAGTGTCGACTATAATAATGAAAATGGATTTCATTGACATTTATTAGCAAGTAAAACATGAAGGAAACATACAGCAAGTTAAGAAAGTATAATATATATTCAGATAACGTCAACCCACTATTTGGAATATAATTGTGTTGAAAGAAATTGGCCCTAAAATATTTTCTGAGAATCATGAAATACAGTAAAATGATATAAAATCTTCATGAGTTAAAGTTAACATTTCCAAATAGTTTTTATCATTCACTTTAGTGATACTTACATACTACTAGTTTAACCATATTCACCTTGAAAAATGTTTTTTTCTCTTCCAAGCCAGCTGTAATTTAACGCCAGTTCATTTGTCAAGAGTCTATGCATGACCCTTTTCACATAGTTGTAGCAGCTTGAACCACCCATTTTGGCCAATTCACCAACCTGAAAAATTACAATAGGTATAAGTTTAATGTAAGGAAATGCTCAGACTAAAATGATATCGAATCTATAATATCCCTATACAGGGTGTTTCCAAACTTGGAGCATTTAAGAAAATGAGTTGTTATATGGAATATAATCCCAGATGACATTTTCCTGTTTCTGAAACATTTATGAAACTGATGCATATTTATTCGAAACGTTTCATCAAAAAGATTAGAATCATTCATGAAACATAATATGAACTTCAAATGTCCTACCTCAAATGACTTTCATATGACACATAACATTCGAAACGTTTTTGAAACCAACCAAAATCGTTTCAAGAATGAATCGTTTTTGTAACTTAAATGTTTCTATTATATTGTTCCACAAACCTTTCATTAAATACTTCCATATTCCAGCTCTGATAGTCATTTATGTACCAAGGGTACAAAGTAGATATTTATGCCTCTTGCCCAAGGGTTTGTAAGTCGCCCGAGACCATGAATATCTAGTTATACTCATGGTGCATGTCATACTAGTTCGTGAAAAAATCCATAAATCAACTTAATTCTATCATTTTATGAAAACTTTTAAATGCAGAACTTTATGGCGAGGGCTCAACTTGAGTCATAAGTTGAATTGAAAAACAACAGCTACTAACACTTTGCCTTTTTTTCCGAATACAATTGATTCATTATTTTCATGTTTTTAATTTCCTTCCCTCAGGCGAAGAAGTTGTGGTTCCGCACCCTCCTGTCAACCTGAAGGTCCCGGGTTCGCTTCCACCACGGGGCAGATCTTTTTCTTTATAAGAATTCATGTCGTGTAGGCGAACGACTCCTGCCACGTTGAATGAAAAATTGTATATAATGAATAAATAATATTTCTATAATATAAATAAAAAAGGCAATATCGATTCACTGAATGAATAAACTGCTTTCCTTCAAGGTAAGAAATAATTTGCCAGAGTTAGATAATACAGGAACTTTGATTTGGAATGAAATATCACAATTTTTATGAAAATGAATAAAATATATTAATTCACTCAACGAAACAAATAAGATTCTTTAATAAAAATCGAACATCAATGTGTAGATTAAGCAATCAATTCATCTCCCTTAAGTGCCGGAGAGTTGCTTGTCGAAACCAAAGAGCAACTCTGGTTTCAAAACCCTTATCTGTTAATGGGGGAAATCTTTCTCTCGTTGCATCTGAAATACAAAAATGTCAGTTAGGTACCTACTGAAAAATTCAAGAACGAAAAAAATAATGTTTTCTCTTTCAAAATACTCATCACGTATAATTCTTTTGATGGGAAGTTCCCCTTTCTCCCCGTCCATGAACACTTTTTAGCCAACTCATTAGAAAATATTCGTTTCAGGCATCTCTTGATGCATTCATTATCATCTTTTCCACCTCCAATATAAAAAACGGTTTCCTGAAATTGAAGATATACACTGAATTTAGATTATTTTGAGTGTCTTCAAGTTTAGTAAAACAACTGTATATAGATATATGATTGTACATTCTAATTGAAAACTATTTTTGAATAAACTTTATTATTATTCAATAATTTGATGTGGACAAAAATCAGGTAGGTATCACACAAAATCAAGAGTTTAGGAATACAAAATTTCCACTGAAACTCACTAATTGCTGTTTCGCTTCCAATGAGTTTTTTAAAATATCCTCATATTTCATCAACTTTTTATACTTGTTGAAACAATCACTTGTACCGAATCGAAGTTTTTTACATGGTCAGCAAGATTTTGGCCATATTTTCTTTCTAGAACTTTTGTTTTTTCATTCAATAAAGTTCTCACTTGAACAACATTTTCCAAAATTTTGTTAACGTGCACACAGCAACATGCTGGAAGAGTTCAGTATATAAAATCACTTGTTTTTTAATGCCTGAAGGATACTTACAGATTTCCTTGACAGTCTTCTGCCTTCTTAACTTGTTTTGGAACATATGAAGTTCCTGGTGGGGGCATAAAAACTCAACTATCTTCGCTACCTTCTAGGGATGCTGAAATATTCATTCGAGATATCTAATAAAAAAATGTAAACATTGTCTATGTAACTGTGAAAAACATTACTGTAATAATAAATGATTTTAAATCAAAGATTTTCTCTTTGTGATGATTCCCATGTAGAAGCTTAGAAACGAGTGCTTTTGGGGTGACGAGAGTGAAATTTGAATAAAAAAAAGGAAATAGAAAATTTCTTGCTTGGTACACAAATTGAGCAAAGAAAAGTGATTTCCATGTAATTCAGTGCTCATTGCGCCATATAGGCAGGGTAGTAACTGCTTTAGATTGGATTCTTTTTTGCTTTTTGTGAATTCATCAAACGTCTATGAATGATAAAGACGTATCAATAGAGAGTATTTTATGAAAAATTTGATTTTACTTCCTTCATAGAAGTTTTGCAACTTTTTTCTTTTGAATAAAATAGTACCTTCAACTATGTAATAGATTTTGAAAAAAACAGCTTGTGTTATTTTCATTAGACAATTTACAGAACCACTACACGTTTTCACTATAAAATTGTTTCTTCAGGCATCACATAATAAAAACTAGGGTCTGTAACTTAATATAGGACCTTTTATATGATTATTCAAAGTTTAATATTAATTTATTTTTGTGCCACTCTTGAATTTGAAGTTTACTAACCATGAACATTTTTTTTCATTTACTCACCAGTATCAGTAGTATCTGACGATGATCTTTCTTATTCCTTAACCCTTTACTGCGCAATTTTTGTAATATTCATGAAAAAAGTATATATCACAGAAAATTTAGTGCAGAATTCGAAAAAAAATAGTAAAAAAAAATCTATTTTTGTAATTATATTTGTTTTTTAATTTTTTTATAATGGTGCATTTATGCACCATTTTACATTAGAAGTCTATGTTCAGTTACCGTCAAAATACAAAATGTTGCATAAATGCTACATGCATGACACCATTCGTCTATTATCTTTGGAATGATACATTTATTGATGAAATTCTTTAAAACATTTTTTTTGCATTAAAACATAGAGATGCATTACATTTCTCGCACGTAACATAAGTATAACCTTTACATTTTGGGAGTTTACACCGTAGACGTTTGAAGTTCCAAATTGCCCAATGTCCAAACTGGTCTTGGCGTACACCTTGAGGAGGAATATAGGAAGCTGGATTTCGTCGTTTTCTATTTTGTGAGTCCTGTTCAAGACTTGACTTTCGTCCTCGTTTCTTGATAACTGCTAAGCCTACCAACCCTAGGTCCATAGCAACTTCTGCACTACTCACACATCTATAAGGTTTTTTTGCCTCCAAACTAATAGACCGATGATTGTCTCCTTTCGGTACCAGTTAAAATAAGCTTGATTTTAAAAACTGCATATTGATACAATAAGAACTAGTACAATGGTTTAACTCAAAGCGTGGACTGTAAACTGTCATATCCTTTTTCTCTGTCGTTGTCTGTTCTGGACGTTGTCGATGATTCCCAGTCAGTCTTGCGCGCGCCACCGCTTCGGCGATCACCTGGACCAATCACAATGATTATGCTTTTTGAGGGGTGGAAGCACCAATAAGGGCCTCGCAGTGGAAGCGGCACACAGAGGCGCCGTCGAAGGCGAAAATAAATCTTTAACATGTTCAGGGACGGAACATACCGCCGCCCTTGATAGGCTTCCCTTTCAAAAGTTCAATATATATAATATGACGGCAAGGAACGGCGAGATCCAAAATGGATGAAAGTAAAAACATTCATTACGAGTTATATTAGTCAATAGGCACACCCTCTGAATCGCTCGCCGAACTATACCGTTGATTGTGCGTACACTCAACACGCGCACCACACCATCTTGACCTGGATGCAGCTCGACGACGGCCCAACTTTCAATGTTGAGGTGGATGGTTGTCGTCACACAGGACTACCACGGACCCGATTTGGACCGAAGCTTCACGGCCTTCCTTCCATTTCATTCTGGCTTGCAGAGTGGACAAGTATTCTCTGGACCAACGTAGCCAAAAATGTTGTAACACCTGTTGTAGGTGTTTATATCTGGAGAGACGGTTCTCGGGAATACTTCCGACGTCCTCTTGCGGAATGGCAGTTGAGTAGTCTCCTATCAGAAAATGACCAGGGGAAAGGGCTACGAGGTCGTTGGGATCGTTTGTAAGTGGAGTAAGAGGCCGGGAATTAAGAATAGCCTCAATTTGTGGAATCAAGGTATGAAATTCCTCGTAGATTAAGGCACTGTCTCCCATTACTCATTTGGGATGATATTTAAGCGATTAGACAGCGGCTTCCCAGATACCGCCGTGATGAGGAGAACGAGCAGGTATATGGTACCAAGTAATGTTATTTTTTCTTAAGTACGTTTTTGTTTCTTCGGAATCAGTTAATGTTATGACTATAGATTTCAACTCGTTATTTGCACCAACGAAGGTTGTTGCATTATCTGAATAGAGGTTTGAACAAATACCTCTTCTAGAAACGAACCGTTTTAATGCATTTAGGTGAGATTCAGTGGTCAAATCTCCGACTAGCTCTACATAAACTGCCTCAGTGGAAAAAAATACAAATAGGCATATATAACATTTCACGATATTCCTATTTCTCAATTTTCCATCGCGAATGTTGAAAGGACCAGCGTAATCAACACCACTCGTATGAAATGGTCTAGTTGGACTGACCCTAGATTCAGGAAGTTCACCCATTTTTCGCAAAATACTTGCTGGTTTCACACGAAAGCAAGTCATACAGTTACGTAGAATACCATGAATGATGTTTCGACCATTGATAGGCCAATAATGGACGAGTTTCCAAAAATTTGATATGTTCTCAGCGTAAAATATATGAAAATGGAGATATATATCTCATTTCATTAGTACTGTACGATACGATTTAGCTAAGAAAAAATGTATTGAAAATGTAATTTCGGCTCCTCCACCATATTGATGACGTACTCATTAGAACGTACATTTGGCAACAGCGTCGACACATAAAAGTGGTCTACGTGAAAAGTGACAAACAAGTGTTAGTATTGACATTTGACACTCTCGGTTAGAGTAAATAAATAGTTTTGTTGTTTGTTATTTTTATGATTTATTAGTACTACGTTGTATTACACAAAGCTTCGAGTATTTTCGATTGTGGTAGGAAAGCAAACTGAACAGTTGATTTTGAACTGATGTAATTTCTTTTATAATAGATAAATAATAATGGACCCTCTCCGAAGGATGAAACGATGTATTGCTCCTAGCTGCAAGAATACATCACAAAATTCATCTAAAATTTTCATCCATGTGCCTCAAAAACGAGCCTCCCAGTGGTTTGACGCAGTTGGGAGATTTAATATTCCGAAAAAAGTTCTTGGATATTACTGTTGCGAAAATCATTTTTATGTGAGTACTTCAATGTTTCTTCAATTACATACTTATTCTTGTCCTTGCAGATGGAAAGTGACTGAAAATTGGCAGGCTTTCAAATTATTGAGATCTCACATTGTTATGAAACCGGATGTAGTTCCTCACAAATATATTCATGAGAAATCTGGAATTTCACCGAATTCTTCTCAGTTTGGTGATGTGGCTAGGAAGAGGAAACTAGACAATATGGAAGCCTTTAGTACTGAAAAGAGAGTTTGTCAAAATCAAGAATTTGACATTCCTTCAGTACAAGAAACAGCTGTGGATGTTACCAACCCTTTACTGAAGTTTATTTTGAAAGAAACCCAAGCGAAACCCTCAGTACAAGTTGCTCGTATAGTGAGAGATGTTGGAGTAAATACTCCAAAAAATTGGATGCATAAAAGAGTTGGTTTTGGAAAAAGTCGTAGCACTGTAGAGTCCCCCTTAGAAAACTGTTCTCCATCTCTTCAGGGTTCTTCTAGTGAATCATTTCAAACAGATACTTCATCAGAAGATGAGATTATCAAAGAATAGTACCCTTCAAATTTGCAAAAAACATCCTAGGTTCTACTTAGGGTTATCTGAGGACACATATTATATAGTGAATTTATTGGAAAAACACTCAGAAATTAGAGCTATTCATATATTGATCATTTTGAAAAAAATTAGACTCAATGACCCCTATTACAGATTAGCTGTAGACTTTTTCCATATGGTTTGTAAATGTCTTAAGGAAATAAAATGATTATTATCATTATTATTATTATAGATTTCAATTTAACCATTGGAACCATTTCAAGAATAATAAATACAAATTTGCCGAAAGTAGCCAAGTACTTTGGTTCATTAATTATTTGGCCATCAGCTGAAGACATAAAATTGAATCTTCCGATTCCATTTAGAAAAAATTATGCGGACGTTCACTCAATAATTGATTGCTTTGAAGTTCAAATTGAGAAACCATCCAATCCTATCCATCAAGCACTGACGTGGTCAGATTATGAAAAGTGCAATACACTGAAATACCTCATTTCATCTTTACCTAATGGTCCAATTAATTTTATTTCCTGTGGATTTGGTGGACGAATCACTGATACTGAAATTGTCCAACAGAGTAATTATTTAAAAGTATTACCAAAGGGCTGTCAAGTAATGGCTGACAGAGGTTTCAAACAAATTGAAATACTTTTAAAACAAAAGAATTGCACTTTAGTAAGACCAGCAAGTGTGTTAAAAAATGTTAAAGCTACTCCTCATGAAGTAAAAGAAAGCAAACGTATTGCAGGTTGCGAATACTGATTGAAAGAGTTATTGGAAGATTGAGAGAATTTTCTCGTTTGAAACCACATTGTTAATGTATTATTATTATTTATCTGTTTTTAATTGTATTTTATGTTGAATAAAAGCTAGTTTTGGATCAGAAGTTGATTCTTTATAACTCAAAGTCATCACTCAGGAATCACTCTAGATAGGTATATTTTCATTAAAAAAGTTTTCTTGTAGTAATATGGAGATATTAATGCTGAAAGTCTTTCAGAACAGTGATAATATCTTCCAAAAATAATACCCTTTTCATTAAACTAATACATTTTTTGTCCAAGAAATTGTGTAAATTATAATTGTTTACGAAAATTATTTTATTAATATGGGAAAAACTGCATTTGAAATTAGAACATTTGATAATGGCAAGTTCAATTCAACTTCTATGATTTGAACATTGCCATCACTTTCAAAATTAGGCGAAGCCACACAAAAAAGTCCTTTTTCTTTCCCGCACATGAGCATTTGTAGAAATATTTGTCCATAACATTTTGGAGTTAAACGTCCATTGGGTTTTATGTAGTTTTTGATAGTTTCTTTTTTACTGGGACACTTTACTTCAACAACACAGTCTTCACAAATTGCATCAGGAGATGCACCTAAAATTGAATACTTGCTATCCAGCACCAATCCAGTTTTTTCGAACTTTTTTCCCACTTTTTTTTCAACAACTCTCAGAACAGCATCTTCTAGTATTTTCCCTCTTGAAATGGCTGCAGTTTCTGGGATGCTATAAGCTCCAAATAATGATTCAACTAGTGAACCATTATATGTTGAACTTGAGGCTGCTTCATAAATTTAGGAGGCTGTTATCCTAACATACCTCAGCTCATACCAAAGTTGAGACTTTGATTGGGCTACATGTATCAATTCTCGCTGTTCCACAAATATTACTGTCCACTACAGAAATCGAAGAAATCAGTAACGTTCAGTTCTGTCATGGTACTTTTTTTATAATTCATAATTGAGTGATGTATAGATAAATATCTGATAGATTCTGATGGTGCCTTGAAATAATCGAATATTTGTCCGCTACAATTTTCTTTCCTTGCTACTGATAGTACTTCTGTTACAAAAGATTCAACTTTTTTGTTCGACACATCTGGAATTGAAGGAGACTGTCCCAAATCTACGGCCTTAATCCATTTGAGGGTTGAACCAACTTTTGACAGTTTGGGTTTATTCCAATAACAGACTGTTGAAGTAACACTTGCTTCTTCATGTCTACGATGAAGCCAATAAATGAAAGCAATTGCATGTTTGCATCCTCCTACGAAAAATTATAATTAAATTTTGCTTTAACATTGTTACTTTGTTACTTACCTGATGATGCAGCACAGTCTTCACATTTACTCCTTATACTTTTTTCCTGTATTTCATCTATTACAACTGTAACAGAATACATCTTGTTATGCACTCTGTGTTCAGGTGTAACACGTCCTTTCACAGTACAGATAGCCAGTTGTACATAACCAATGGCATTGTCACCATAACATAATCTTGCTGCTCTAAAAAGTCGATATGGAACTATTGTAGAAAATCATTTACGAGTGCGAAAAGAATACACTCACCTCAAATTCTTTGCATTTCGAGATTCTGCTATCAAATAATCAAAATTGTCCAACTAGAAATCATGAATCATAGTAAAACTCACTGGTGGAAGGTTATCAGAGGAACCTTTTACAAAATCCGTATCAGTATTCATTCTGACGAAAGCGAAAAACTCCTATTCTTTCAAAACAACGGATTTAAGACTAATAATAATACTAAAACTAAACTAGAGAAATAACATGGAAAAATAAACCAACATAAACAACGATACAACGAATGACAATGACGTATATAAAATGGACTGGCACTAGAAGGTTGAGGAGTGGTTGTTGATCATGACAACCAACCATGAAAACATAATTTCTAAATATCCCCAGAATTCACTGTTCTAATGAGTACGTCATCAACTTGGGGTACGTTAGGCGCGAAAATATTTAAAATACATTTTTTCAAAAATATTGATTATTTGAATGATTTGAATATTTGTTTTAGGTAGTTATACTTTAATAGTAGACATTTTCATCCAAATTTTTCCAGATTTCATTTGAAGGAGACTTGTCCATTCAGCCTTAAGGCTGCTAGAACTGCTTGTGCACCTGCGTGCAACTGGCGATGATGCCCGTCTTTAATGATTAACTTGGTGAGAGGTTGCTTAGATGCGAGCACAATCGAATATTTGTGATCATAGGTTATGTCGGCCTTGCTTATTCGACCACCGACTCGTATTATTTCCTCTTTATCTAAAAAAGGACTCAAAGGTAACAAACTACTTTTAACATGTACAATCTGATTCTTCTTTAGGTCATGTATTTCTGGCCCAAATTCTTGAGTTTGCATTCATTTGATTAGCACTTTAATTGCGTAATTCATTTCTTCGCTTGTTAAATTGGAAAAAACTCGATTTTTTTTTGCCTTTCCTTTGAATTTCGAATAAACCGAATACAATATCCCACTACGCATTTCAAACGATGTAAGAATATCTTTCAAAGATTCCAAAATCGGAGGTTACGTTAAGAAAGGTCAATTTCGTTTTTCTTTTTTCGGGAATGTTTATCTCCTTTAGATTTTCATGAAAATGAGGCCATTCCTCAACATTGAGCTTGAGAAACTGCGGACCTTCAAACCATAATTTATTTTTGCTAAGCTCTTCGGGATTGATACTACGAGTAATGAGATCTGCTGCAATGACAGTTGTTGGAACATAACGCCAAATTGAAAAGTCGCTAAGTTTATGAATTTTCGAAACACGATTTGACACGAATGTTTGCCAAGTGCATGCTTCTGACGCTAGCCACGATAACACTATAGTTGAATCAGTCCAGCAGAAGTACTTGTCAATATTCAATTTCATGGAGTTCGAAATCTTGTGAACGAGTTGTGCTAACAAAAGAGCACCGCATAACTCCAAACGTGGAATTGATTCGCTATTTAGGGGTGCTACTCTCGATTTAGCACATAACAGCCTAACACGTACGTTTCCCCGAAAATCCACAGATCTCATGTAAATACATGTACCATATGCGAATTGGGATGCATCACTTAAACCATGCATAGGTTCTTTGACCAATACATGTCGATAAATTTTTATTTCACTCAGTGATATTATTGATCTCGATAATTGCATCCAAGATGTCAGAATATTTTGTGGAACAGTTTTATCCCAATCCAACTTTTCCTTCCAGAGTTGTTGAAGTATTATTTTTGCCCGAATTGTGACTGGGCTAACTAGACCTAGAGGGTCAAATATTTGTGAAATTTGCGATAGTATTGTTCTTTTTGTTACTCGACCATGATCAAATGTATTTTTCACGCTATAACCTAGAACATCATCTGTGGCGTACCATAAAATACCCAACGCCTTCGTGCCTTGTTGGTCTGATATATAATAATATTGCTGATCGTGTTGACATTCGTTCGTTCGATCTAAAATTGCCCTTTTATTCGACATCCATTTTCTCAGGAAGAAACCCGCATTTGATAAAATTTCGGATAATTCGCGTTTCAGTTTCATAGCATTTTCAATAGAATCGCTCCCGGAAATCAGATCATCTACATAAAAATCTTCTAAAATGACCTTACTGGCTATTGGATATAAGATTTTGTTTTCATGTGCTACCTGTTGTAAGGCTCGAATTGCTAATAAACTTGCACTGGCTGTTCCATAAGTTACCGTTGTTAAGCGATAATGACATAATGAATGAGATACATCATTTGAATCTACCGATACTAAGATTGGCCAGAACTGACTGCCAGAGCTTTTCGTTAATGGCAGTCCATCAGTGCTCAAACTAATATTCAAGATTTCATTTTGAGAAAAAAATTTGTTGAATATTTGAAAACATTCATCAAACATTTTTCAATGTGAACTCATATTAGAATACTAAACGTTGTCGCGTAACTCCACCAGAATACAGGAAAGACTACTTTGTCAATACTTTCAATTCGATACTAATAACAGCAAATGTCGTAAGTACTACAAACACATATCTGGACCCATAAACTGTTAAGATTGTGCGCTGTAAGTACGAGACGAGCCAGTTATAGTTAAATTATATTGAAAAGTAAAAAGTAAACGACACAACCACTTGACATATATCAGTGAATGTCAGGTTACATATTCAGTACATATACAGGGCTAGGTATATAATATAATGATATGAGAGTTCATCTAACTGAACAGTTATTTCTAACATTCATGAGTAATGATATTAGGAATTTCTGAATTTTGTTTTGTCAATTCACGTTTCACAATCCTTCGAATCTGTCTCTTGGTTTTGAAAACAAGTTGTCAATCCATGATGAAAACATTAATTGATGATCAGAACTGTCTATTTTCTTTGTTCGTTTCTTTGGTTTAGTTTTTGCTTGTTTTTTGTTCTGATTTTTCGAAACTTGTTTTTGATTTTGATCTTTTAGAGAAATTCTCCTTTTGATCTTGGCAACTTCTTTTTCCTTTCTTTTAATTTTGTTAGATTCTTTCAGTACTAATTCCTCTCTCATAGGAGTAGAACTTAAAATTTCTGAGTGTTTTTTTCTAACATTTCTTTTTTTTTATCACCAGTTGGTTGTGGTTTTGGCAAACTGAAAACGTCATTATGATTTAAATTCATTATTGTCATTTTTGGTGGGGTTGTATTATTGTGTAGTTCTCTAATTGATGGAGTGGCCGTTGATGGTGTAGCACCCTTCTCCTGTTCATCAATGATTTTTTTTGCTTCAGTCCCATTACTTGTTGTTACATTAACAGAAGCTTTCATCAATGTATTTGCTGGCGCGAAATCTTCTTCATTGAAAACAGTGGGTTGCAAAGGATAAATACCAGCGCTTTGAAAACCTTTAACTCCTTTATCCACAGTGGCAACTTTTTGATATGCTTGACCAAACAGCTCTGCAATTTCATACACTGTTATTCGTTGTCCACAATGCTTTTCATCCAATAATCACATTGATTATTGAAAGCTGTTTTCAATGGTCCAAAGAAAACTAAATCGAGCGGCTGTTTCTTGTGGGATGTATGTGGCGGTAGTGATATCATATCAATTCCATTTTTCAGCGAGATCATAGGCCCGTAAAGATATATGGCCTTCATGATTGTCTAAAAGTGAACAAACACGATTTGAACCTGAAGGCCTTACATGACCTATAAAATGTTTCATCCACTCCACAAAAATATCTTCATTACTCCATCCATTACCACTACAAGCTCCCTTTGAACCAGGAGGAGAATTTTTCATCAAACGGTCATTCATTAATTTTCGTGGAAAAACTAAGAATGGGGGAACATAATTGCCAGCTGCACTTACGCAACATATTGTTGTTACCAGAGATCCTCTTTCTCCACTGGTAATTTTACCAATTTGTTTCACTCCTTTTTTGGCCAATATTTTAGAGGGCTTATGAACCGTGTGAACACCACTCTCGTCAACATTATATTTATATTTGCAGCACCATATTTATATTTTTCATATAAAGCTGATAAGTTTGCAAAAAACCTATCCACTTCAGGTTTGTTGAAGTCCACTAACCTATTTAAACTAGTTGTTTCAGGTGACCTCAACGATATATCTGGATGTCTTTTTCTGAAGTAATAATAGAAATCGTAGCCAGCCAATTTTTCCCCTTTTTTGTTGTTAAATCTGCTCTTTACACCTATCTTCTCAGCAAATATATATGCCACCTGCCTGAAGTCATCAATTGACAATCCAAAGTACATCTCCGATAGTTTGAAACAGTATTGTTTTAATAAATTCTCTTCTTCTTCACTGAATACTGTCCTTCTTCCAACTTTTTTTGAAACGACAGATATTCCTGAAGAATTCCTACGTCTATTATTAATATGGTCTCTTAAAGTTGTTTGTGGAATTTTATATTCACAAGATGCTTGTCTGATTGACATAGTGTTATGTTATTTATGGCTTCTGCCAAATTTTCTGTGGACCATAAAGCCCGGAGGCCTTTCTTTTGGTAGTTACGAACCATCTGAAAGAAGAAAAAAAATTAAATATTCAATATTTTTTGTCATGCTGATCGTTGGGGCAATAGCGCTCACTCGCTAATACCCCAAATAAAAAACACGCTATTGCCCCGTTCGTATATGATACAAAATATAATTGAAAAATCTACAAAAGTACACTGGATGTCAGGAAAAACTAAAACAAAAGGACATACAACCAATTCCACCAATATCAAGAGTAAAAAAGGTAATACTTACAATTTTTTCGACCTCTTCAAAAATTATCTCGGAGAACTCAAATTTTTATTTTATAAAAGTTCATACAGATCGGCTGAATAGCGAAGGAGAACTGACGATCTTGACTACGACTGCATCATCTTATAGTAATGTCGTTACGCCACCTAACATACTTTGTGAGAAACGGGTTAAAACGCTATTGCCCCATGCGCGCTATCACCCCGTCCTCCCCTAAGCCTTTTGTATTTATTGAGCACTTGCAAAAACTCACACTTTGCGTCGGTTTTCATATCGTTCAGAATATTTTTGAAGTCGCTCACTAGTGACAGACAAAATAAGGTATCATCGTCTTGGGATATATTTTTATCCCTATTTTGCTCTTCATTTGTGACTATTTTTTTTGTAAAATATCTATCAATTCATCTTCTTTATTGCACTTGTTTTTCCTTCGATTAGTTTTCTTCGATGAAGGCGAACTTTCAATTCGAGTTTCGTCTGCATTGTTTGAATTCTCCTTATCATCTTCAGTCTTTATATTCGAGGTCGTTTGCCTTTGTTGTGCAAGTGATTCAAGAAGTAGTTGATCGAAATATTAATACTTCTTCCGTTTGGAAGCACCTTTTCCTGTCTCTACTTTTTAAAAAACCTTTAATTCTCGATTGTAGCCGACTTCGACTTCAGAAAGTAGTCCGTCTGAAAGCGGCCTAAAAGTGTTGTTATGGAGTTCATCACGACACTGGAACATAAACATGTCCATGGTTATTTAATGAATTAATTGTCATGCTTTGACATTTTGTAATATGAATGACTTCTGAGACAACGATGGTAAACGATGGATACATCCAACCCTATTCCTTGAATTTTTCTTTTATTAGTATTTCAAGGATTGTCGACTATTTTTGAGTACATAATAAGAGTTATTGATAGTAGTATCATTACTTTGATTCGGGTTTGAAGGCCGTTGTTTTTTGGAATTTCTTCCTGATATTTCGCTGGCGCGAGTGGCTAGCTTCTTTAGAGGCTTATACATCTTCGATTAGAGTCCGATGTCTAATCGAGGATGTATAAGCATGTACAAAGCAAAAAACGACGGCCTTCAAACCCGAATCGAAGTAATGATACTGAAAACCTCGGCCGCGGAGGTCTTAACCATTTAGTCAGTTATTGATAGAAGTTTATAATATATTGTACAATATTCATATCGTGAATTCATATTACGATAATAGAGGGAGTTATTGAACTCAACCTCAAGGCCTCGTTTGACAAATTTTCTCTTATTGAAATATGAATCTTTATGACTTACATATATAACTTCATCCGTCTAAGCACACATATTGATATACTCACCCATTCACTGAAGTTTTCTTCATTATTGAAGATTTCATCATATTTATTTGAATCTTCTTCACTACTGAGTGGAAATTGTAAGAATGGGAACTTGTTATAAACTGAGGTGAACTCCTGTGGTGTTCTGCTTATCCCTCTAATTTCTTCTTCGATAGCTTTTACTTCTGTTAGGATATCTTGGGTTAGAGACCTCAATAAATGATTTTGCTCCATGAGGGTCTTCAGATTCTTATCTAAAGAATTCAAGTTTTTCAATGTATCATGTAAAATGAAAATAATTTACCTTTCTCCTGGCATGTTCCACAGATAGATGATGCTGGTTCAACGCCAGGCGAGGGGGAAACAACTAGCTAAAATCTCTACAAGATTTAAAATTTTTCAAAGACTTAATACTGGGATTGAAAGACTCAAAATTAAATCCAAATGACTTAAAGACTCAAGATTGAGAATCGAATCACTAAAAGACTTGATATTGGGATTGAAAGACTTAAAATCAAATCCCAATGGCATAAAGACTGAAAATTGTGAATTTTATGAGTGAAATACCTTATATTGGGATTGAAAAATTTCAAATTATTGAAATTCCCAATATTGCGAATGAAATTACTGAAAGACTCAGGATTGTGAATGAAATGGTTGAACGAGTCGAGATTGGGAATGAAATAACTGAAAGACACGAGATTGGGATGGACCCACGTTTCAGAACCGATCTCGAGGACACAGCTATCATGATTATATTACTTCTTAATCAGCACTCATATATAAGTATACTCGAAGACAAAGCTTCGATTCATTTATTGTGGCAGAGCTTGGAAAAATCGAGGGGAAAAATTGTATTTCACCGTTTTGTAAGTTTACGGAGGTGATGAATCCAAGAACTCGACATATTCGGTGAAATTAAAGTATGAAAGATGTGTTGCATCTCAAAATATTCTATTTTTCCTTGATACAAACACAGCTATTTTAGGGAATCCTACGTTGGGGAGGTGTGAGTGACTGCTACATAAAATCATTGAACACTGTTCAGAAGTGGAATTTGAAAATGATATATAATAAAAACTGAATATTTTGCAATGATGTAAAATGCAACATGCTGAAATTGACAACATTAGGAAAAGTTATCGTCATCGATGGAAGAGCTCGAAAGGTTTTCTTGTATGGCTGGGAACTCATCAACCATGGAACCCATAATTCTGGTTCATTCAAGTACCAACATCTCAGTGCTCGGAGAATTGAGTTCAGTACATACATATGCATTCAGTGAAATGAAATGTTTCATCAAACTCAATTTTTTTTTTGAGACAGTGCCTCCATATTCTCAGGAAGAATACAACAAACCAATAATTCCTGATCCTTTCTCTAACGTTCATGTCTTTCTGGAGGAATGCATTTAAAAGCATACCAATCATTTTCACGTAAACAATTGTTCCTTCAGAATTTTCGACACTTCCTTTCAACCAAGTTTGGATCTTTCCGTCTACTATTCTTTCCACGGCATTAAAATTCATTTTATCGTTGGACTTCAAGTGCATTTTGGTGAGATGTTTGTCTTTAGAAACGTTATCAACAAGCTGGTGGAGATGCTTGTTGGTGGCTACAAACTTCCCTATCCTCAAACATACCTTCTCATTAAGGAGACGAGTTTTCAGTTCAGTTCCTGGAATGATTCCACATACATTGTAAATGAGAAACAAAAGTACCAAGTAGAGAGATGCCTGAAGCAGATCTATGTGATAAATGTGTACTTTAATATTCGATCAAAACCACGATTTTTGTAGATTATTTTCCTAATCCGTATAATAGTAATGTGATTTTACCTCTGTGAACTGTAACCTGGATGTAAAAACTTTCGAAGGTGTCGTGGTCCATTTGAAACCACTAGTTGAAATTATTGGCAGATGAAATAACAGTTTTGTGTCTCATAGCTTTTACTAAGCGACTGACTCCGTCTGCAGAAAAACCAACAATTTCAATGCCATGTTCACTTGTTAGTTTTTTCATTGTATCCCATCTCTCCATAACATCGGAATGAACAAACTTGTTATTTTTACCAAATACCGACAGACAGAACCGGGCAGCATTAGGAGCTAGTGGTTGAGCCATGATTACGTAAGCTTGAGTGCTTTTGTGGTGGTTTTCGAATATATCATCTATCTTTCTTGCATCAGTTGCCAAGAATGAGTCAGTCCTTGGTGAACCACTACTGTCATCTAATGTTAGAGTGAAGCCAGTGATGGTGTTGAAACAATGATTGTACTGAATTCTACCTGAAAAAGTATTTTAATACTTCTTGATACCTACATCTTTATATCAATTTCCATGTTATGGTAACAAACACATCAAATGAAAGTTCTTACCAGTTATAGCTGTACCATCTTCACTAATCCATATTTTCAGTGGATACTTTCGACTAACAAGATAGCTTTTCAGTTCACCAAATCTTGCCTTCCTCAATGTCGAACTTATTTTGGAGATTTTTTGTATAGTAGCAGTGCTTGTTTGACATTTTCATAAAGAGTTTCATACAGTAAACAACCACCAGTTAAATGGATGTAAGTTTAGAATAGTTTTATTTTCTCGCTAAATCGTTTTCCTTTTTCAGTCATCAGATGAGAATTTTTTTCAGCTGCTAATAATAATCTTTCTAGAATAGTTGATTTTGTACCTTCTATGTTTTTGAAGGATTCGTAAAATTCCTCAGTTATAGTATCAGGTTGGCTTTCGATTGGGATGCAATATCTCTCTTTCGCCTCATTCTCACCAATCTGTAGGAATTTTCATTACTGAGAGACGATCTACTCATCGGTGAGCAGGTACTGATAGCTGTCTCGATACTGACATCCCCGCTTTCTAAAAATTCGTTTTATCAACGAAATTCTCGACAGAACTTAGTGACGTTGTGTCGTATTCATCTAGAGTTTCATAGGGTATACCTCGGGGTATACTCTCATCCGTGTTCTCGTCGGTGTCGATGAGGGTATTAGCTATTACATTTATGGCCTTAGATGTGGAAGGCATGTTATCCCCAGATTTTTATATGGATGACTGATATTCTGATTTGAACCATATCTTACCATTTCTTTATGTTTTCCTCATTGCCGAGATATTCTTCGAAGGAAGGACTTCTAAAGTGGTGAACGGAATATCGAATTCCCCCCCAAACATTTTGTATCTGGGATAGTAACAGGGGTTCTATCCAATATTTTCCTAATATCACATATGTCAATTTCCATAATTGTTAATTTCCGGATAATTTGCTTAAAGAAACCTGTGAATATAAAAAGATAATTAGTAATAACAGCCAACCATAAGCTATATACCATTATTATTAGCAGCTTCGTGCTTGTGAATTGCACAAACACCAAGTACATTTTTCAACTGCAAATAATTCTTCTTCCATTGTGTTGGTAGACCTAGATGCACTGGTATGTTCCAAAATTGTGTATGAAACAAAACAACTCCATTATATTTTCAAAAAAATTATCCAGTAAGGAAAATTAGGAGCAGTTGGGTGAAGACAAGATCACAAGAGAATAAATTTTCTGGGGAAAAAATGAACTTCATATTTCTTGGATCGATATTGACCAATCAGGTAAATTTACTTCAAATTTTATGAGAATGCGTTATCTACAACATTGCTGATAATTTCTGAAACAAAATATCTTCTGTAGATTATTATTTCACAGTTCACTCATGTATGAAAGGGTCACTTAGTAACAGGGTTGGGTCCGTAGAAAACGATAAGTAATTCACGTTGGTAGAAAAATGTAGAAAACTCGTTTTTGCCATACGTCGAAAAATTAAGGTTTTCTACCGATGTAAATTATCTTCTTTGACCTTCTCTTACCACTACATTTTTTCATTACTTTTTTGTTATTATCTTTAACTTAATACAAATTAAAAAAATAGTCTGCTCTACATTTATTAAAAAAAATCAATTTACGTGTGGATTGCCGTATTGCCGAGCCTGGATTACAGCAAAGTTAAATTAAAACATCTATTATTGAAAAATATTTTCATTCTCACATTAAAGTTAAAGTTTCTTTCTTATCCATATGACAGTATGAACTAGTAACAATAGTAAACTATGCCTTAGATCATACTAGTAACCAAAAGTAACAGCCGTATTTAATGAACACAATATTTGTTTTTATAGCTCCCAGTCTAAACATTCATAAACGTGCAACGAACTTAAAATATAGAAACCTTACAAAAAAATAAACCCTTAAACAAGAAAAAATAATTCTTCATACTGAAAACTGTTATGAAAAATAAAACTTTCTTTTTTCAACCTTCTGCATTATTACATCTTGACTAACAGAAAACATTAACTAATACTCATCATTCTCAAACTTTTGAGCGTTAGGCGCTGGTTAATTCAAAGAACAAAATGAATAATTGAAGGAGCAGGGAGATCACTCCCAATTGGAGTAAAATGGCGACGAAAAGTTGGGTCAACTCACCTGTTGTTCTGTCGACGGATGGGATGTCCAGGAGGCTTCAAACTTGCGTTCTTCTACTGCACAACACTGAGTTTCGATTTTACACATAGCAAGTAGACTGATCACAAAGGGGGCGAAAAAAATACTTGTTTCAAAAGCGGAGCCGTGTATGTATGTTCAGAATCTCGGTGTTGATCTTCTTGCCTTTTGCACATATCCGAGTTTTCCCAACTGCCTTTGCGCGGTGAATGAATCCCGTTTGGTTAGAGAAAAAATGAATACCCAAATATAAAATGAAAACTTCCTCACTCAACCTTTTACATTTTGAAAAGGTAATAAAACAAAAAAAAATAATAATCGGAAGAAAATAAATATTATTATTCAGGAAACGAACGCGAACCGTGAATATTCCGGCCACCCGAAAGGGGCTATTTGACCCTTTTTAATGCAGAACTTCAACTTCTGGTAGAGGGCATAACTTTACCAGAGGTCGTTTGAACTAACTGCCATCTGCGGTGCGGATCGTAGCTACGCGACAAATATTATCTGCCCCTAGGTGCAGATCTGTAACTCTTGCAAGATTCCATTTTGAAGGAGAAACATTATCTTGCTTTATAATTACTAACGTTACAAGTTTTTTTTTGGGGGGGGGGGGGGGAAGGCGAAGTGGGAGCAAAGCATTTTGCCTTTTGTTGCAGGGGATGTAAATACTCTGTATGCCATCGTGACCAAAGGTCCTGATTGAGTCGTTGTAAAAGTTGCCATCGGCTAAGCTGATTCAACTTCAAATGAGACAAATCTGGATCAGGTAACGCAGAAATAGGTTCCAGGGTCAAAAAATGGCCCGGTGATAGCACGGAAAAATCATTGGCATCTGAACTGATGGGTGTTGGAGGGCGGCTGTTCAGCAAACCCTCAATCTGAACGAGTACCGTGTGAAATTCTTCGAAATTCAAAATCTGATCGCCGATCACTCGCTTCAAATGCGTTTTTACCGACTTGACCCCGGCTTCTACCAATCCTGAAAAATGCGGAGCAGAAGGGGGTTGAAAATGCCATTCTATTGCGAGAGAATTTGCTGCGATTTTCAACATGGCTTGAATTATTTTGTTAGCACCAACGAAAGCCGTACCCTTGTCAGAATAACATTTTTTTACAGGACCTCTTCGTGAAATCAAACGCCGGAAGGCACACAGAAATGCCTCACTGGACAAATCTCCCGAAAGTTCTAAGTGTAATGGTTTAGTAGCAAAATGACAAAATACGACCACGTACGATTCGAATGTTTTCGAAGAACGATTTTTCATTGCTTTCGTTGTGAAAGGACCACAGTGATCGATTGCAGCAACGGAAAAACTGCGAAGTTGAGAAATACGTAAGCGTTGTAGAGAACCCATTGGAGGCTGATATGGTTTCGGGTTCAAACGCCAGCACTTCACGCATTTTGAAATAATGTTGTATATAGCACGTTTTGGCGATAAGATCCAAAAATGTTGCAATAATAAAAAATGCAATGTCTGCGAACCGGGTATATAGATTCTATGAAAGTATTCTATGATCAAAGTGGTAAGCCTAGAACTTTTAGGTAAAAGGGCGGGATGTTTCTGATCATAGTTCAGATCTGAGTGTTCGAGACGACCTCCAAGTCGCATAATATTTTGGGAATCAATAAATACGCCTAATTTTTTATAGACCTTTGGAACCGATCTTCTATTTTTCATATCATATATCATATTTGAAAAATATTTTTGTTGAGTATACCTTACCAAAAATAAAGTTGATTGCTGTAATTCACAACTTGTAAATACACTACTTCTACGAGAATCGCGATTTGATTTTTCAGAATTGCATTGAAAACGTAAATAGTAAGCAATGAGTCTTTGTACTTTCAGAAATGAAGAGAAGCGGAGCAGTATTTTTTCAAATTCTGGTTCGGAAGTTACAAAAAGCTATTTCTTTCTTCAGAAATCACTTCAGGGGGCGCAGTATCAAATTTGAATCAAGATTTTGGCCACTGGTTACAAGGTAAAGCGAGCCATGGCGGGCCTTTCAACCATAAATTATTTTCGAAAAATTCTGAAGGTGATTGCCCCCTCGAAGCACTGTCATTAGGATTATTTTGCGAGTCGATATGATGCCATGATTCTGGTGATAACAATTGTTGAATGCGCGCAACACGACTCGCGACAAATGTCTTCCATTTATATACAGGTCTCTCAATCCAATGCAGAGCAATTGAAGAGTCAGTCCACGCATATATTCTCGAAAACACTATTTTATTGTGGAAAGTTTTCAAAACGTAGGAAACTGATTCACTCAAAAGAACACAAGCAGTCAATTCAAGTTTTGGAATCGACAAATTTTTAAAGGACAAAGGCGAGATTTAGCGGTAACAAAATATTTATTACATTTTTCATTTTCAGTTATTCGAAAATAAATTACCGTGGCATACGCCTTCATTGAGGCATCTCCGAATGCATGCAATTGTATTTCCGAATTCTGTTCGATTTCTATCAGGCGAGGAATTCGAATCTTTTCGAGAAGTAAGAGTTCATCTTTTAACTGCGACCACCTTTCGCGAATTTCAAGTGGTGATTCATCATCCCATTGGAGACCAGTTGTATGTGAAATTTGCATAAAGGATTTCGCGAATAAAGTGACAGGACTAATAAATCATAACGGATCATACAGACGTGCAATTGGACTTAAGATATTCCGTTTGGTGAATTTGCATTCTGTGGTATCGACTGTGAAAATATGTCATCTTGTGGGAACCAGTGAAGACCCAAAATTTTTAAGATATGCGACTCTGTGTCAAAGTTAACTAAACTCGTTTGAAGTTGTGATTCTGGAATATCTGAAAGTAGTTTCTTAGTATTACTCGACCATTTGCCTAGCTCAAAACCACCCTTTTTTAGTATTGCAATGAGTTGATCGCGAGCTAACTTTGCTTCCTGGTATGAATTGAAACCTGAACAACAATCATCTACGTAAGTCGAATGCTCCAAAATTTCAGCTCCTAAGGGATATTGTATTTGCAAATTATTATAATTCTCACAATCTTTTCATTTTTTCCGTAGTGATAAATCGAAACAAAATTTGATAGAAATCGCAAGTGTTGGAATAGTTGGTTGCTATGGAAATGTATATTTTCAATTTTCATAGTAATTATAGTTTGTCCAACAGCATTATCTACAGTGATAGCGACTTAGAAGTACTTACTCCTCCAGACATATTTCAATCAGCAAAGTATTATTTTTGCTATCTAGGCAGGAAACCCTAACTTTGCTGCCTAGACAGGAGAAGTAATAGTTTGCTGATTGGTATATGTCTGCAAAATTAATATTGGCTGTCTATTGGAAAAAAAATTAAACTAATTTTTCAATCTTTCTGGGGGCAAAATTATCATAGTTGAACCCCTGTATACGTCTCTGGAGCATGTTGCAATTAGTGCAATGAATTGACAGAACCCAACACCTCTGGGTTAACTTTGGATAATGTCACAGACTCTAGAATTTTCAGATATATAAACTGTTCAAAGGGCTGTCCGACCAGATTGTACATGTAACAAAAGCACCTATCAACTAAATGAAAAGAGAAACAACTTTCCAAACAATCATGGGCTGATAAAACTGTTTTTTGGGTCATCTCCACAATCGCGGCAACCCTCAGGACTCTGAACTCGTGGTAGTGAAAGGTAACTGGGTAATGATTAACTGTTTATACAACCCAAATCGATGATCCGTGATCCGAATAACGATTATTGAATATCTACATTCCTATCATCTACTACTATTATCCTTAGAAACAATCCGTGCGAGCCAATCTAATGAGCATTACTCTAACGAATAACGTTCTTCGACACGCCACAAAAGTGAACAATCATGAGGTAATTGTCGCTTTCATCTCGCGCTAACTGAAGAATGGTTCGATTCGCAAGAAATGGAGAGCATGACAACCCAAAAATCACAATCTACATGTACTAACGGATACGTTCGCATTTAGAGTTCCTCCATGAAATTCTCTGAAAAGTTTGATGCTTTTCAGCTACTCCAAGCATACTGAACATAGAATGGTATCTCAGGTAAATGTTATTTTACCGGGACGAAAATTAAGTAGTATTTGACCAATGTCTTTCTGGAGTTTTTGACCAGTTAAAAGCGTATCATTTAATGACGGTTGGTTGCCTCTTGTTTTGAAACTGCCGTCTAGTACTATGCGGACCTTTCCTGGTTTTACTACCGCGTGATGTGGTATTATAAAACCATTTTGGGAAACTAGGTTGTCAGGGACAGGTTTGAGAAAACCTTCTTTTGAATAATCAACAATTATTTTTGAATATTCGCGTTGTAGTTCCGTGTTCGCATACAACCTATTTTCAAGAGACAAAAAACGTTTTGTTGAAATATCTGTGGACTTGTGTGTATCTCACGATATTTTATTCTAAACTCTGTACCTATATTTCTTTCTTTATTCGTTCGGCAGTTGGCTTTTTGAATTCATAAATGGCAGTTGCTGTCACCAGACGAGGAGGCTAATTCCACGTCAAATTTTGGATGTTAAGGCTATTCTCGAAAGAGGCATGAATTCGGCCATTTGCACGAAGGAAAGGTAGATTTAAATTAGAACTTGGGAGTTCGCAGCTTTTTTCTAGGAGGTTGCGAAGTTGGAGTTTCGAAAGAAAACTCGACTTGGTAAATGAAATATTATATTGAATAAAAAAAAATGAAAAACAACAAAAAAGAAAATGTAAAACGGTGAATGATGAACAAAAACGAAAGAAAAACAAAGTTATGGTTTACAATAAAATAAACGATTGAAAACTAAACAGTGTACTGAAGTTTTTTTCTACCTAACAACATCTATTTTTGCGTGCCTTCGCCGACTATGCTAGCGTATACGGAGAGTGATTGTAATACTCAGCTCGACCAGCCTATGCTTTTTTGATACGGGTGTGAAATTCAAAAGAATCAAAACCAACGAAGACATTTGATCCACTATGTATACTACTTTTTGGCTAACCCCTTCCCAAAATTTACCTAAATGTTATTCAGACAAGTACATAAATCTCACCAACGAATAAAGTCCAAATTCTCCTCGGCTAATCCAAAGGTTTGCGTTCTCAGGTAGTCGTAGTGATCCGTTATTCAATGTAGTGGAAAACCTCACTTCACGGAGAAAATTCACTCGCTTTACCGGCCACGGTAGGCAAAATTATCATTCAGAATTTTCCACTATGAATCCGCTCGAAATACGCTCAAGCTAACACTTCTTTATTTCCCTTACGAATCCCATAAATCGCGCTATTTCTCCAATCTTGAAAAAAAATTATTATCGCTCAAATAAAATACTCGACCGCGCGTCGTTTCCGTTCTAATTCGCTCGGTACGCGGCGTCGCGACTTTTCCCCAAAAGTCAACTCGCTTTCCTTCGCGAGAAAAACCTCTCCGACGACTGACTCTCCTCAGACGCGCTTCTCTGTCCGAAATTGTTGTCACCTACCTCGATCAATTTTCGAGAGGCTAGCTTTCCTTCGGGGTCAACTTCAATTAGTCGAAATCATAGTTAATTAGCCCATAACTCCGCCTTTTTCAAGATGGGCTCTTCAATTCTCGCGGCCCAGGCTTCCCACACTTCCACACCCTTTCGCAAAACCTTCCCCAAGTGTTGTTTGGGTTATAGCGACCTGGGTACAAGCTCAGTAACTTGATATATTTATTTCATCCGATAACTCTGTCTGAGGCCCCGTGTTTGAAGCAACAATGTAGCACCCACTTAATTAAGACACAAGTGGTCTTTCATTAACATTTTCTCTCGCCAGCTCAACCGGTAATTTTAATTCATTTTCTTCGTGACTGAAATCCATCGTTTCGAAGATATTACTTTTTACGAGCTTTGCCGGTGAAATTCGTGGATTCAAGCATTCATTCTACCTCCTAAAAAAAAACTAGCTAGATACCTGGCTTTGCTAGGTATTACATCGTAGCAAGAACGCGGCAATCTGTAATGTCAAAAAGTGGTTCATTATTATTTTTGAATGGAAGCTCTAGAATGTATCTACCAGTAGATGTGAATGGGTTTTGTGAAAATATTTCCTCGCAGAGTTCATTTTCTGGAGACATCATTTTTTCTCTGTGAATTTCCTCAATTTCCCAGAACTGCGAAAGTGTCTTATTCAAGTTGAACAAATCTGTTTGTGCAGTAGAACAAAATAAAGTTGTAGCGGTAGTAGATGTAGAGTTGAACTCCGTAGTTTTTCTGATTAATACATAACCGAAAATTGTATTTATTGCCATCGGTTTATTCCTTCCGCCCGAAATATGATTGTTAAGTAGAATAAGATCAAAAATTTCGGCACCTAATAATAAATCTATCGGACCGGGTTCATAAAATTCAGGATCAGCAAGATATAGATTTTTTATATGTTCAAGGTGCGTATGTTTCAGAGTGCGAGGTGGCATTTCTGCGCATATCTTCGGTAAAATGTAAGCATCAATATTCGATTTTGGGCTGGAGGAACCAATCGGTTTGATAGAGCAAAAAACTCCACCTTTTGTACTATATCCGTCCATTTGATTCAAACCTTGTATTTTCAAGGACGATTCGAATCGCGCTAAATGGAGTTTTCTATAACACTTTTCTGACATGTAATTTGTCTCGGAACCATTAGTGCTCGAACTTTGTGAAAATTGACAAATGAATCCTGAATTTCAAGAAAAGCAGTTGAAAACAATACGCCAGAACCGAATGAAGCGATTCCGCAGAAATTTGTAGGTGGTTGCGGGTTTTGCATTTGTGAAGAAACATTTTGTTTTGTTTGCGATTGGGTGTAAAGTTCGTAATGTTCGATTAGAGCGTCAAGGGCAGTCTGATAATTCGGTGCAGATTAGGAATTGCTTTGAACAACAGCCCTTGCAGGACCCTCCAAGGCATCCATCAGATGCGAATATTTTTCGACGTCGGAGAAGGTCATCGTCTTTATCAACGACTAAGGAAAAAATTTCATAAAAATGGTGAAATTGTTTGAGATCTCCTGAAAATTTTGGTATTCTGAGTGGATTCAGCTTAGCAGAGGGCTTATTTGGTTGTTGTGTGGAAATAACAGGTTTTTGGTCAGTTGGGAATAGAGTATGGTACGAAGCATACACTTCTGATTTCACTTTACTTTCACCTCATCAAAGGACGAATACGCCATTTGAAACTGTAGTTTCGTTTGCTCACCTGCTGAAGCATTTATGGCGGAGTTTTTGAGTTCACGTATTTGATAGTAATAAATTTGGCGAATCGCCTTATATTGTTTCAGTTTGTTAGCGTTTGAGGTCATCTTTTATTTTTATTAATTCAAACGGTGATAAAATCTGCACGCCACTGTTCTAGGCAAAGAGGAAGCGAAACTTTGCGTATCGGATGACCTTGATAATAATAAGGAAACTGATGGAAATAAAATGAAGATACTGAATACCTGTCTATTGGGTGACCTTGAAAGACAGATACAGTAATGAATTTATTCTAAATTTTCAATAACCTTTAGTAGTGATAAGAAGTGAGGAAATCCACACAATTTTTTGGGATCCGGCCGAAGTGGCCATGTTAACTTTCGAGCGTTAGGCGCTGGTTTATTCAAAGAACAAAATAAATAATCAATGGACCAGGGAGATCACTCCCAATTGAAGTAAAATGGCGACGAACTGTTGGGTCCACTCACCTGTTGTTCTGTCGACGGATGGGATGTCCAGGAGGCTTCAAACTTGCATTCTTCTACTGCACAACACTGAGTTTCGATTTTACACAAATAGCAAATTGACTGATCACAAAAGGGGGCGGAAAAAATACTTGTTTCAAAAGCGGAGCTGTGTATGTATGTTCAGAATCGCGATGTTGATCTTCTTGTCTTTTGCGCATATCCGAGTTTTCCCAACTGCCTTTGCGCGGTGAATGAATCCCGTTTCAGAAAAAATGAATATCCAAAAATAAAATGAAACCTTCCTCATTCATCCTTTTACATTTCGAAAAGGTAATGAAACTAAAAAAAATAATAATAATTGCCATTAAATAAAGATAAAAATTATTATTCACGAAACGAAGGTGAACCGTGTACATTGGTATCTTTCGTTTTTAACGAATAATGAAGGCTTACTTACAAGTTTTTTGGACCTGTCCCCTATTAATCTGTTTCTTAATTGCGAATGCACATATGACCAATTTGAAAATACTCTCTCAAGTTGGGCTGATGAAGCAGGAATGCGAAGAAGTTTGATAGCCAAATTGGCAAGATCTTTGCAGTGATTCTGCAGACTTTCCCAAAAGGCCATTGGGGGTTAATTTTCTTCTTTAGAAAGAACCCCAAAAATGCCAACACATGATTTATATTGGTTTAAACTTTATATTCCATGTCCAGTCAAATTTTCATAAAGATAATATTCAACAACCTGAATCTGATCTTGATTTAAAGTTTGGGTAATGAACCCAAGAACTTTCTGATGAGTTGTCTTTGAGGTTCATTTTTGACCTTCTTTTCGGCTACTACTTGCTCATGGACTGGTGTATCACTATCTTTGTGAATTGTGTCTTTGTTATTTTGAGAATTGTCTGTGAGTTTTGGATCTTGGAAATTGTCTGGAGATACCCAATTCAAAACTGACCATACTCCAATACAAAGTGTGTTCGAAAACATACGTTTTCAGACCTTTACTCTATCACGTTTCGCGTCAGGCTTCAAATAATAGGACACTGACTTCTTTCGCTTACTTTCGGTTCCATTTTGTACCTTACCCTGAGCCACAGGCTTACTGTCAACTAAACTATATACAAATACTTTTCTTTCTCCCCAATTGAATTTCCAAAACTGTTCAAAAATCATATTCCTGTCTTCTTCCGTCAATTGAATGCATTCAAACCCTTTTTTGGTTTTATCGTCACATGAGCAGCGATGTTTTATTTTTTTTCCAGACTTTTTAACGTCAAAAACAATTTTACCTGTCTCTGTTTTCCTTCTGCCAAAATACTCTTGTCCCTTCGATCTTTCAATTTTCTTATGTTTCCTTTTTTGGCTTGCCCCGCTTACTTCGTTCTCTTTCAACACAAGTTTTTTCACCTCGAGGTACTTCATTTTCACCAAGTTGTGTATCTATATCTGAATCTCCTGAAAGTGATGGCTCGTAATTACTTCCACCTTCATCAGCATCATTTCCATCACTCAATTGTGAATGGTCATCCATATTTTCTGTTTCGTTATGTTCACTGTCATTTATACGGGCTAAAGTTTCTACTGTTACGTCATTTTGTGGATCAATACCTCTATCAGTTGTAAAAACAGCAGATTGGTACAAGTTCAACTCACTAACTTCATGCGTACTTGATTCTGAATGTTCATCCCTATTTTCTGTTGATTTATATTCAATTTCTTTCGTAGCCAATGTTCCTACATCTGTACACCCTGTTAGATCAATATCACGATCCATAACAACTATGACAGTAGGTAGGGTCAAGTTGAACTCATCTACTCCAATAAATTCCAACTCAACCAAAGATGTGATGTCTTGTAGTAATCATTTGACGTGGGGGGCAGCTGGTTTTCCGGTACATCTGGTAACACAAAATTCGAATAAAATGACATAGTTTATTTCATCATAAATATTGTAAATGAAATAGTCCAAGCAGATAGACAAATAAGAACACCCATAAAGATTCTGAAACCAAGCAGTTAGCTGGTTTCAGGATACAGTTGTAAACATGGTTCACAATATCTTTCTGTTTACTGTATGATTTGTTCATACCTTCAATGTTTTATTGATTGGTCATACCTAGTCAAATTTCTTACATTATCATCCTCACATAAATTAGGAAAATCATTTTTCCCCAGTGATAAAATATTTTTTTTATTTCTGACCGGGATATTATAAGCTTATATTGTCATAGTTACGCTATCAATAAAGAGGGTCATAACTCCCTTGGGACATTATAGATTTTATAATTCCCTCTACCTTTCACAAGTAAAAATAAAATTATATATATATATATATATATATATATATATATATATATATATATATATAGTGAGTAGTAACATTTTTCCGTGTCAGCCAGTCCAGATATATCTTGTATTCTTTTTGGTATACGGCTTCACTTTTCGATGGAATTAATGATTCTCTTGCTTGTTCAGCTTTTTTCAAAATATCCTCCATTATATTTGGGGTAGAAAACACGTTGTTACCGCAAAGACAGCTTGATAACAAAGTTCTGTTTATAAACAAGTAACATAGCCACAACCTAGCAACAAGAAAACTCTACTATAATCAACGGTACCTGATTCAAATATACCGGGAAGGTAATGAATTGGTACATTTTTCCGTTTCAAAAATGAACAAAATTTTATTGAAATCGGTCAGAAATAAAATTATCTATGTACCACGGGAATTAATGAGCCTTAATAACTGTTATGTATTTATTATACATGAAAGGCTAGACTGATTTGAAATTACTTGTATTTAAACAAACTTGACGAGTACATTGTGATCTCTTACCGACTGTCATGTTTCACCTTATGTGGCCGTCGACACTGTTGCCAACTTGTTATTTTGGGGTGCGTTCGGTAATACAAATAATCATAACATTTCTTTCCCTAATTAATTTTAAAGATTTAGCTTACTTGGAGGTTTTACAACTCTACCAGTACGCGTTACGACAGGAGCTCTGGATGCATTCTGTAATGGTCAAGACAAACCTGAATTTTGATTATTAGGTGCTTCCACAGCTTCTGAAGTTACAGATATTTCAATAGGATCAACAGTTTTAGGAGTAACAACTTTTTCTATTTCTACATTTTGACATGGTGGTTCACTGGGCTGTTCATACTTATTTTCACGTTCAGGAACTGGAATTCCTACATTAGACACTTCACTATATGGTCTATAACGAATATCGTTAGCATGTACAAATTTTACTTCGCTATCGGTTTGGACTAAGTAGGTTACATGGCTTAAAATTTTTACAATTTTGCCTTTTACCCATAATTTTGATTGAGTGTTTTTAATGTAGACTGGATCATTGAGATGGTACAAAAAAGTTTTTCTTTCTTAATTGCTGATCATCAATTTGAGCATTTTGAGTACTTGAATAACATGGTTTCAAAAGATCAAATCTGGTCCTAGGTTTTATTTTGAATAGATGTTCCGCAGGTGATAGACCCGTTACCGTTGATGGTGTATTTCTATAAGTAAATAAGAAATTGGCTAATCTACTTTTCATTAAGTTTTTATTTATTTCTTTTCCCTTATCAAAAAATAATGACTTTTCCAAACCTTTTTTCACTGTTTGAACTCTTCTCTCAGCGGAGCCGTTTGCTTGCGGATGGTAGGGCGGTGACTTATTTGGTTTGATACCATTTGCCTGACAAAACGAGTTAAATTCTGATGAATTAAATGGGGGTCCGTTATCAGAAACAATTTCAACAGGCAGTCCAAAGATAGAAAATACTTCTTTCAATTTTAGAATTGTTTCTTTGGCGATGGTGCCATTTTCCATAAGACGAACATCAATCCATTTTGTTTTGCTGTCTACGACAATTAAAAATGTATGTGAATATACATCAAAAAACTCTATGTGTACCCTGTAAAAATTGTTAGGTGCATTTGGCCAAGGTAAGAGAGAACTTTTATTAGAGAAATTTTGACATGCTTGACAGATATCACAAGAGCCAATGAACTGTTCAACATCATCATTTAATCCAGGCCACCAGCAATATGATCTCAATAACATTTTTGTCCGAACAATACCTAGATGCTGCTCGTGAAACATTTTGAGAACTTCTGACTGCAAGGATTTTGGGATTACCACTTTACTACCAACTAACAAACAATTATTTTGTACAGATAGTTCATACCTTTTCTGAAAGTAATGTTCGAGTTTGTCTTCTGAAATATGGCTTGGCCAGCCGCGAATAGTTAAATCTATAGCTTTGGTTACGATTAAATCTCTTTTAGATGCTTTTGCTATATCATCAGCACTCAGTGGTACATTTTCGACTAAACTGAAAGAATATATTGAATCGGCAATTTCGGTTGTAGAGTGTATTGGTAATCTAGAAAGACCATCAGCATTAGCTAAAAGACTTCCTTTTTTATATTCTATCTCATAATCATATGCAGATAGTGTTACAGCCCAACGAGTTATGCGAGCTGCAGCCGTTGCAGGGATACCTTTGTTTTTATTAAAAATAAACTGCAATGGTAGATGATCTGTACGCAGGGTAAATTTCCGACCATAAATATATTTGTGGAATTTTTTTAAACCAAAAATTAGTGCTAATGCCTCCCTCTCAATATTTGAATAATTTTGTTCTGTACGAGTTAACGTACTAGAAGCAAACATTATTGGTTTTTCTACACCATCTATATATGACTCATTACAGCACCAACACCGTATCCACTTGAGTCACATGCTATAATTATTGGCAATTTCGGGTTATAATGAGTGAGAATCTTGTTTGAAGTCAGCCACTTCTTGCTGAGTTGAAATACTCTTTCACATTCTTCAGACCACTCAAACGGAGCATTTGATTTACACAAATCGTAGAGTGGTTTCAATTTTACAGATATCATATCAATAAATCTACCATAATAATTTAAGAGGCCTAAGTATGATTTGAGTTGGGTAATGTTTTGTGGGGAAGGAGCGTTTTCTATGCATTCAATTTTTTTATTGGTGGGATGAACACCCTGACCATCGATAATATGCCCAAGGAACTCCACTTGTTCTCTATAAAATTTGCATTTATCCTCATTTAATTTTACATTAAATTCTTGTAGACGAGCTAGGGTGTTAATGACATTAAGATGGCACTCATGTAGGGTAGCTCCATACACCAAGATGTCATCCGAATAACATTTTGCATTTGGTACACCTGAAATAATTGTTTCCATGACTGATTGAAAAATCCCTGGCGCACAGCTAATACCATATGTCAAACGATTGTACCTAAACAAGCCTAGATGAGTATTAATAGTAAAAAGATCTTTCGATTGTTCACCTATTTGGATCTGCTGATAAGCGCCTTTAAGATCCAAGACTGTGAAATAACAGCAACCACTTAAACATGAAAAAATATCTTCAGGCATTGGCAAGACACAATGATCTGTATCGATAACTTTGTTTAGAGTTTTTTTGAAATCCACACAGATTCTAATGCTTCCTGAATTTTTTTTAGGAACTACAATAATGGGACTGGCCCACTGACTATGACTTACTTTACTCAAAATTCCCATCTTTACCATTTTTGAAAGTTCATCTTTTACCAATGGTTTCAGACTATATGGCATTTCATATGCTCTGTGAAAAATAGGTTGCCTTTTGTCCTTAAGATTGATTTCCACTTGGAAATCCTTTAATGAAACTATTTATTTCTTCTTTGAAAACTAGTGAGAACTTACTTTTGACTTCCAAGACTAATTTTTTTATTTCGCCTTCGACCAGACTTGAACTTTCTTTGACTTTTGACGGACTTTCAACCTGATATGACTGTTCTAAAACATTTACATCATTTTTATCAGATTTCAATTTGACAGTATCAGATATAACATGTTTCCATTCTGGGTTAAGAACACTCAACCAATTTCTACCAAGTAATGGTACGAATTTAGTTTTACTCTGCAAGATTATGAGAGGTAGGATATAATTTTTAGACTGATACTTTACATTGACTGAAATTTGACCAACAATAAAAACTTCTTCACCTGTTACAGCTCGTAACTTGAAACTGACTGATTCTAGATTACAATGACTAAACATTTTATGATATTCTTCTACATGCATGACTGACTTACATGCACCAGAGTCTACTTCCATAACAATATTTTTACCTTCTATAAGTAGGATGACTTTCAAACTCTTATTTTCTGACCCTGAATCTCTAATTTCTAAAATTTCCAAAAGACCTAATTCTAATGGATCATCATCAGACGCCTGCTCTTCACTGATGGCTTCACCTTCAATGTTGTGAACTCTGTTTTTGCAATAGGTTGACTTGGCTGTATGACCAATTTCATTGCAAGCAAAACACTTCCAACTGATAGCAGGACATTTTTTGCCATCATAGTGTGTTCGAAGACAACGTTTGCACCTCGGCAACTTATTGAACGGCTTACCTTGAACTGAGATCTTCCTACTTTGATCTGACATCGTTTTTGAGAAACTCTGAATTGAACCTAGTTTCGACTTTTGTATCTTGTAAATGGTCCCTCCTTCTGAAATCATTACCTTAGCTTTACCTTCTGCTAACTCCGTGGCGACTGCTGTCTGATAAGCTTTCTCATACGTTAAGTTATCTTCTGTTAACAGTCTTCTTTTTATAGTCTTAGATCGCAATCCACAGACGAACTTGTCACGAAGCGCTTCATTCAAAAAAGCACCAAATTGGCAGTGCTCAGCTAGACTCTTCAGCTTTTCAGAATAGGCCTTCACATCTTCAGAACTTTCCTGATTTGCAATGTAAAAATTGTACCTTTCCGCTATGACCAAACGTTTCGGGCAGTAGTGATCAGTAAGTGCCTCTTTTAGGTCCGCATACGACTTTGAGCTTAATGCATCTGGAGCTAGGACGTTTTTCAAAATACGATATGCTTCGCCTCCAATTAAGGTTAAAAAAAGTGACACTTTTTTTCCCTCCTCGACTTCATTGCAAATTAACAGTTGCTCAAGGCGTTCGATGTAGGACATCACATCAGACTCACGGGGGTTGAACATTACTATTGTCCCGAGATTAACGCCATTTTGACTTGATTCTTTCACGTAGTGAGACAAAAGGTTATCTCCCAGATCAGACTTGGACTTTACAACGACTTACGACTTTGACTCGAGCACGCAGGAACGACTAGACCATCGTCGCCAAAATTATGTTATGTATTTATTATACGTGAAAGGCTAGACTGATTTGAAATTACTTTTATTTAAACAAACTTGACGAGTACATTGTGATCTCTTACCGACTGTCATGTTTCACCTTATGTGGCCGTCGACACTGTTGCCAACTTGTTATTTTGGGGTGCGTTCGGTAATACAAATAATCATAACAATAACCTCAGGCAATTGCTGTCCCTTGGGCCAGTGGCCCTCGGAACGCAAACTTTGCCATCGGTAATTAAGGCCCTCCTAATTCCCTTGATACATAAATAACTATTACGTTGTAAAGATTTGTTCTGTTAATTTGTGGCCGTTCATACATACCTTTCTCCAAGGAGGATTTTACTTCATCTCGTATGTCCGATCTTTACATATAGGTACATGTATTAAGTTTCAATATAATTCACTACAATAAGAATGAAAACCTCGTACATTGGATGTACGAGTTTATCACAGAAAATGCAGTATCAAAACTAACCTATTCACAAGGTTTTCATTGCCAACAGTGCATTCTATAATTGTTACAGTTGTATATTAATACTCAAGACAACTGTGTTACATTTATATTTCATGTGTAATATTATTAACGATAATTATGTACAGTACAACTCTTACTAGCCAAGCCAAGCAGCGTTGCCGCTCCATATTTTTTTTGTACTAGAGGGTCTTTCGAAATTGTACTAAATGGTACTAAATCTCAGATGTTAGGTTATGTCATACCCGTAAGTAGGAGAAGAGGGAGGACGAGAGGAGGCCGGGTGAGGTTAGAAAAAAAGTGAGAAAACAATGCTTTCATTTGGTTTCTACATGTCTGTTTAAACTTGTTTTCTTATCTCTTCTTCGAAGAGATTAACTTCAAGCAAGTGAAGTGGATCAATCAGAGTACGTCTTTCACAAAAATTCATGGGGATGCTTGAAGACTGGCTTTAAATCAAATATTCAAAAAATGAACAATTTGTTCAGGCCAGCCTCAACTCACCTACACTGTAGGTTGACGGACTAACACCTATTAGAAAACAACTACTCCCCTGGCTAATACCACGAAGGGCATTGAATTACATCCAACAGGTGTCAGTGCGGAATTCTTCACAGAAGAAATTCCACATATGCTCGTGGCGATACGTCTTAACGAACGACACTTTTCAAATTGAAGCCATCAAATCAGGCGAACAGCAAGCAAAACATTTTCAGAATTTTATTCATTTATATGTTATAAAAATTGCGAAATGAGTAACAAAACAAAAAATCAAAGTCAGAAAACAACAAAATACTTAATCCTCCTAGGAGGAAGAAATACTGAAGTGATAAAAGTTGAAAATTAATAATGGAATCAAAATGAAACTCTGAACACATAAATGCTCTTAGGAACTAATATAAACTATAAAATGAAAAATAAAACAAAAATATCACAACACAAAAACATTTCTCAGTAACTAATATAAATTACTCTGAACACAAAAAAACCTCTAGTAACTGATATAACAAAAAATTAATGACAAAACAAGAAGATATATACATATATATATATATATATATATATATATATATATATATATATATATATATATATATATCAGATTAAGTCATCTATAACTTCTGTTTCATCTAATTCAGTTGTGGAAACATTTCTCCTTAATAGGGACTGACTTGGATTCCAATTATAACATATATCTCCGCCTAATAATTGTTTTGTATGTAACAACGCATCACATGTTACAACATGGAGTCTACTTCTCATCTTATTCTTCGATAAATTCAACTCAGAAAAAATTCGCTCTGTTGAGGCACTGCTATGGGGAAGACATATAATACTCAAGGCGAAATATCCTATGTTTCTGAGTAGAAAGCAACGTTGTCCATCCTTAATATTACTGACTTTGATCCAAAATTCCTCAGGATCAGCAATATTTTTTAAGTTGTCTTCAAATTCAGGAATTGAACGCCATTCTAAATCAATTACTTCAAATTCATCTTCTTTCACAATGTTTGGAAATAGTTGAAGCAAATTTACAATAGAATGTTTCCGCTTTGCATAGTTCGTCATGACAGATGCTGGGTGTAATGACTCAACAGCATTCAATATGGGATCATTGAAATCTATGCGTTTTTTTATTTGTAATGATAAAGTTATATAAAAATCCAATGCCCGCTTTTTAAATGTCATACTCATCTTTGGATAATGTACCATACAACAATTCGGTTTTGCCACCAAAGTACATGTCATCAATATTTAGATATTTGTTTACATTAAGAGGAATGCATTTCAGTTTTTTTAGCATAGTCATGTTTTAAAAAACATTTCAATATCACTTCGAAATTTTTTTTAATTACACTCAGAAACTCGTGATCAGAGGCTTTTCCCTTTGAAAACAACAAATTGAGTTTATTAATAATATCCAATATAAATGATAAAAAGGTGCAATATACTTTGTAGATTGGATTCCTCAAAGCATTATTTATACATTTGGCAGCTTGCAAGTTGTCTTCCAAGGTTCTAAAATCGAGTCTGGCTTAGTTTGAGAATTTTGTGAGGTTTGCTATTCAAAAATGTTTGAAAATCCTGTAATTCTGATTGTCTTTCAGAGCTTTGTTTCGAATAATTGTGAATATCTCTAGCCATGTCCTCTATTGTTGACGGGAGTTTTTTACAGGCCGCGGAAGAACACAAATTCATTGAGTGGCAAATACAACACATTATAAAAATATTGGGCAACTTTTCTTTCAATTTTGCTTGTACTCCTTCACTTTTTCCCATCATCACATTATAATTATCTGCTGCTAATCCTGTAAAAAATGACAATTGATATAACATTATGATGTGTTTACTATAGAACTTACCAATCATGTTGTTGATAGATATATTGTTTGTTTTGAAAAAAATTAATATACCAGTCAATAAACCCTCTGCCGTGGCGCTTTCAATTTTTATTAATGTTAGTAATTTATCCTTGATGCTGCAATCATCATATACCCTCACAACAACAGCAAGACATTTGGATGTTGATATATCGGTTGTTTCATCGATAACGAGAGAATATTTTTTTTTGTAGCAATCTGCAAATATTTGCGAGGTCTTCAGGCGCACAAGTGTTAGAAACCAATTCAGTTTCCTTGGTTCTGCTGCACTTAATGTTTTTGGATATCTCTGAATCTGAATCTCTGAAACGGAGGTTATCTCTGTTTGAAATTGACCAATCAGGGTTTTCTCGCAAAACTCTGCGATGACAAATCGCCTAGTACTGAACAAAGCTTAAAGCGACGTGATTTTGTCATATACAAAGGGCAACGTTGTAATTAACACCAAAATATCCATTTATGCCTAGTTTATTCTCTTTTTGTGACTGGACTACAGGTATAAGAAAACAATAAAGCTATAAAAAAACATATATTTTCAACTTTAGCCGCAAATAAATATTACAAAGCAGAAATATTTACTGTCCCCTAAATAACACAATTTTGTTTTTTCGATGTCTTATACTTTCTCTCTTACTTTTTTTACTGAAATAAAACATTCTAACATCGATATATTTTTTGGCCACAGCTTTTATCAGTAAATCTCTGTGGTTATCTAAAACTGACTGATCATAACTGTGGTCAATTAAATCATCAAAAACATTTTTAGTTGTAAAATGTTTTAAGGTTGAAATTATACAAGGTTCTATTGAAGATAATTTATAATTATTTGCAATCAATCTATCTCTCGAATTTTTTTCACAAACAAACCAAATATCTAGAACATCAGTTGAAGGATAACTCAGTACTCCTTTATTTTTTTATTTATAAAGTAATACAAAGTACATCAACAAAATTTTGGCAATTATTTGCTTTTATTAAAGCTTGTACTACATAACCAGCCATGTATCTTATGATATGTTTAGAAAACTCAGAGGGACTATTAGAATCAATTGCATTATCATGATCCGATTTGTTATCAGGAATAATACACTCGGTCTGTTTGTCATCACCAAATGTTCTATAAAATCTAGATGATTTATTGATTTGGTTGATGATAGCATCTGATTTTAAAATATTCAGTTCTTCAAGTGGTATGCAATTACCTCGAAAACTGTCCTGTAACTCTACATGAAAAAGAATTTTTTTATATGCAGATTGGAACTGGCGAGCATTGGGGTTATTATTAAAGCCTCCTTGAGATCGAATAGATCCGAAAAAAAGTTCAATATGATCTTGACTAAGTTTATGAGATGGTAGAAACTTTAAAATTTCTGTATGAATATATGTTTTACATAAAAATTTAAAACTAGATATACAAACTTTCAGTCCTAGAAACCCCGTATTAACGAATTATTTAATTTTAATGTATCTATATACTTATCAGCATCATTTAAAAACGCCTCTATTGTGTTGAAATTATTTAGTGACACTGGTTTTTTGATACTATGTTGACATAAATTCCTTGAGTTAAGAATGAATTTTATGGTAGCATGAGCTTTAGCAAACTGTTCGAGTTTCAAATCATTTCCACAAAAATCAATTGCATTTGCAACACTTTCGGTGAACAACTGGGTTGCCAATTTTACATTCATTTTGTTTTTGTGAAAAGCTATATGTCGATTTCGCAACTTCTTGGCCAAGTGAAAACATTCAGTTTGCTGAATTTTATTAAGTTCTTTAAAGTAACGCCATGAAATTATCTCGTTTTTGTTGTTCATTAGATCACCCATATCAGCTAATGTATTTCGCACTAATTTAATCATATGTGATGGATCTAAAAACACTACTATATCTGTATTTGTTGTTAGATGTTTGAATGTTGTCTTTAATTTTTTGTGATCTAATGAAAAACCCAAATGATTTTTTGCCATTGCTAAATTGCTTGGTGGACCATCAAATGTCACACTGATCACATCAATATCTACTTCATGGCATTTTTGAAGGCACTGTAATATTAAACCTTTTTTTTTTGTTCACCTGTTAAGCTATCAATTAAAAAATAGGCTACTGGAATCTTCCAGTGGCCATTAACACTTGAGTTAAAATACTAAGGCTTTTTTTGCCACAGTATTGTCAACAGTTCCTATTTCCATATCCACATAGCCATAACACCTCTCTTTGGAAGCAACCCATTCTTCTTGCTGACGAATTGACATTTCATGAATAATGAGGGCACACATTACTTTTTATTTTTCCCCTGCAGCCTTTAAACGTAAAACATTAAATGCCTCAGTAGTGAAACCTGGCTCCCCATCTGTATTTCCATACCAGCGACATAAAGCTTGTGTGTGGCAGACATGTATTGAATGTTTTCCTTACATAATTATACGCAGACGGAGAGTAGTAGTGAAGAGTCACTGGAGTATTCTCTTGGCAGTGCTTCATGGTTATATTTTTTTATTTGACGAATAAATAACTCTTTAGGTCCCCTTAATTTATCAATGAGTTGTAATGATTCTTCATTCATTAAACGGTTTGTACGTAAATCATTTATAATATCTTCCATCTTGGCAATACTTTTCTCTCTGCGGTTAAGTCTTTTACGTGCAGCCAACAATTTGCATTTTCTGTTACTACTAACACGTACAGTATTTTGAAGTTTTATGAATAATTTCCGTTTCCTTGGAGTTGTTGTAATACTTTCCTGTAAACTATCTGGTGTAACAGCTGTAGAAGTACTAGGTGGGAAAATTTCTGTTTCCTCCTGAGCCCATTTTGTTGGAGTGATTACAACATTTGATAATACTCGGATTTTTGAAGGTGGTTCTATATTTTCCTGAGTATAATCCTAAAAGAGAAAACAGTGTGTTCGCTACCTACATTTTCATTTCATACTTTTTTCAAAATATTTAAATTGTAGAATTACCTTATTTGTATCAAAGGCAGTTTCTAGAGTTGGTATAGCATCATTTTTCAATCTTATAAAAAATTGGGAAGTTCGATCTATGTAGCAATCAGCAAAATGTTTACAACAAAGAACACTGTACTTTGTGGGTGTCCAATTTGCCCCTCTATTGACAAATTGCATGCATTGTTTTCTACGCTCCATGTCCTTGGGAAATCTGCAATCAATTAAACTACAGTGGTCTTTAACTATGACTAACAAACTATATATTCGAAATATGTTGTAATACACCCCTGCATATGATTTATCTTACCTGTGGTACGTTATTCCTGGAGATTTCCTAATATCCACGCCGTCTCGACTGGTACAACTTCTAACAGCACAAGAAACCATTCTAGTCAATTGATTGAAACAAAAATATCTTTAAAAATATAATTTACAACACCAATAACACTTAAAAACCTTCACCTCACACAATACAAACAACTTTGACATTAACGTGGCACGAAAATGGCTGACCGGAGACGCTTTAGATCACGTGACTTCGTTTCCTCTCTTTTCTATCTCTATGGGTCCGAGTAGGCTGGCGCTTGCGCTATTCGGCCAAGGCCAGCCAAGACTTCTCAACATGACAGAATTTCATTTTTTTTACTAGATTCAAAGGATTTGTACTGACGTACTAAATGTGACTGAAATGTACTAGAAAAGTACAATTGTACTAGAAACGGCAACCCTGAAGTCAAGCTACAACGCATATCTGTCCATGTCAATGGTCATGTTGACAGCGATCACACCTTGTGCACAGGACACAGAACATGAAGTGTCTTAATCCTAAGTTACACTATCGTGACATCTCCCTCTTTTTCTATTCTCTATATCTAATGGGGTTTTTAACAACCCTTCCTGCCCTAGTTTTAACAATAGTATCTCTCATATTGGTTACATTGGAAGGTCCAGGACTATTGCTAATGGAAATGCTTGTATCTGTTGAAGGGTGCATAACATCAGGTTTTGGCTCAACATTATTGTTGGTTTCATCAAATTGTTCAAACTGGGAATGTTCTTGCATATAGGAAATAGGAGAAGATTTAATGAATGAAGAATTCCTCCGATAAACTTTTCCAAAATTGTCCTTAACAAAGTACGAACGAGGATATTCAGTACTGCCTATTATTTCCATAGAAATTATATATACCCACTCTAGAATGATAATCCCCACCAAGTTTCTCAGCTAAATGCGTGCCGCGTATGTAAGCTGTTTTCCATGTGCGCATGCTCGTCATCAGTTTATTTTGAGTAAATCGTTGCCAAGTTTGAAAATTATTTATCGTTTTAATACAAAGTATTGTGTCATGAGCTGATAAAACTCATGTTATCTGAAAGAGATACATTTTTTAGGGCAATCAAGACTTTTTGAAACCTAAAAACTCCTTAGAGATGAATTGCTGTCCATTTTATGGGCGTGAGACACTTATTTAATACAATAATGTACGCTTGTTACTGTAATTATAATGATCGTGCCACATTGCTTTTTTAACAAATGACAGTCGTGTTAGGGGTCAGAGACGGTTTATTGCTATTGCTGCCTGTGTTGTGTTTATATTGAAATTTTTCATTTTGTCTTAGAGTTTTGGAAGTGTTTGCTTTTTTTTATCTTTCGTGAATTTCTTTACGATATTCCCCTAAGAAAACAAGTTGTACCTCCAGATAGGTACACAATGAACTGTTTAGTGTTGTGGTGTGGAAGTAAGGGAAAAATACATGAAATAAATTATTTCAGCTTGACAAAAAAAGGCATGATTCTTGGCTAAGGGCTCTAGGGGGAGATACAATTTAAAGTATAAAGAATCATGTAGGAGAATATTTTTTTGAACTGAAACAATAATTGTTGCAGTGTATATATGTGTTTTATTTTCACTCCAAATCACCAGAGTCAAAAAATTCAAATAAAGAAATGTATGATGTAATGTGAACAAATGTTGAAACCAAATTTCAAGTTTAGTGTACTCACGAATTTTCGATTGCTGGTATTTTTATCTTCGGGTAATAACGCTCATACTACATCATATATTTCTTTATTTAATTTTTTTTACTGTTATTTCATATTCGATATCTCAATTTTTCTGTCGCATCATTATTTTCTTCGATTAATCAAACCTTTAATTTTATTTTCTGAACAAAAAATCCATTTCAACCTTTTTTTTTTATTTGATCACCTTATTCGATTTGTATTTTTATAATATTTTTTTTTCTGCTTAGGAACAGATTTCAATAGAGTTTATAAGACAATGAAAGTCCGAACCCATACAACTCAACATGGAACATTGTCAATCGCACTCAAGCAAACGTTAAACTTAACACTTGTCATATCAAGTTATGTCAGAATGAAGGATGTATATATAATATGTATATAAATCAGGTGTGAATTATTTCAAAAAATAGTATATTATGCAACGGGTGTATGATAATAATAGCCATAATACGTGACTAGAATACTATACTTTGTCCACGACTGTTGTATAAACCAAACAAACGTACTGGAAAGAAAATCGTTATATTGTAGCAGTGACTGCAAACGAAAGTTTTACTAGGCAATTAATTTTTCATTCACGCTGGATTACAGAGTTCAACTCGGGTTTTGTGGCTCACCCCCTATTCCTAATAAGAAACAAAGCTGATGTTATTGTAAAGAAATTTTCAAATTTGCCAAATACCTGGTACAAATACATGCAGTTTTCCGACATTTTTTCAACCACCTTATATTATATAAGAATTAACAAAGAACATTCCTGAGATTGAGAAGTGACAATCTGTATACAAAAATGACTGTATTAGTTTAGCATTCATTTTGTGAATATTTCGTTCGTTAACCTTCACCAGTAGATACCATATTTTACTGAAACCGAGCCTGTCACAAATATAACTAATGACGCACATGCGCATTGCTGACCTGTCTGAACTTTTTACAACAGTTTGGGCCTATGGGATTATCATTCTAGAGTAAGTATATATATTTCTGTGATTATTTTCCCCGGAGCCCAATGTTTTTTTTCCTCAAAATAACACTATCCCCTTTTTTGAAATTAGGTCTTGTCACAGCTTGTCTATCATAGTAGGTTTCAGCCTTATTTCTATAAGAGCTCACTTTTTCTAAATCAATATCTGGCTTAGGGTCCGTTCAAGTATTACGTAAGCGTTATGGGGGTGGGGGGGTATCTGCTTTGCTTATTTTGGATGACATGGGGGATAGGGGAGTCTAGGTGATGATTACGTCATCGGTAGTTATTTACTTCTTTACACGAATAGCAACCCTCACATTGTCTATGCTTGAAAACGAAACGCATTTTCGGGGATTTCCGCAAATATAAACGCATACGTTTAGGCACTTCTTCAGAACCGATTAGGGAAATTACCGCACGCTGTTCAGTTATCTAAATTTACTCTGTCAGTGTATTGTTTCGTTTGGATACTACAGCGAGTAGACGTATTGTAAGCATAGCAAAGCAATACGTTAACATTTGTGTTACCGTTGATTTCATTAGCTAAAGTTTAACGTTTTAATAAGATGTCGTTTCAAATAGACAAATCCAAGTTATACCCAAAATTGATTGAAAGTTTTAAAAATTTTCACACAAATACGAAAGAAAAAAATGTACAAAAGTTAGTTATCGAAGTGTGGCGAAATTCTAAATTATAAGCAGAGTTCGACAAGGAACTAGATATTATTGTATCTAAGAGAATTGAAGAAGAATTATTGCAAGCGGCGACTAAGAATAAATCCAATCTACTACATGAGTGACGAAATCATTTTAGGTACCTATGAGTACTAGAAATATTAGAAATCGCCAAAAAGTTTCTCTTAAAATTTTGTAACAATAATTTATACGTTTTATGACTCGTTTTATGATTAGAAAATATTATGGCCAATCTCAAAGTATAGAGGTAATATTCATTACACAGATTTATTTCTTAAGATTGACCCCGTCAATTGGTCACAAAATACAGGGTGTTAGTTTTCTGTATGTCTTGGGTTCGATTCCCAGATTCGAATATTATTTAGAGCCATAGGGCTAATGAACTGATGTGCATTATTCAAAATTTAGAGCACCATGATGTTGAATGGCTCGATGAGAACGACGTAGACATTCCAAAATCCAATGTCATCGAAAACTTAGAGACATGGATTCGGGTTTCAAAGACTGAAGACAGTTAATTTGAATTCAATATGTGTACCAAATATTCAAAATAAGTTTGTTATGTTCGTGCGATTATAATATTTTTGTCCCTTACTCTATTTTGAATACTGTATCAGTAAAATCAAATCTCTATCCTAAATCTATTTTCATTTTTTTTAAATTACAATTATTACTCGAATTATTATATATAAAAAAATACATTTTCAATTGAAAAATGTTTACGTAAGCATAGGGAGAGGGGGTGAATGCTTTGCTTACTTTTGCTGACAAGGAGGGTGAGGGGGTAAATAATTGTAATAAATCTGCTTACGTAATATTTGAACGGCCCCTTATTCAATAAAAGGTTTTTTGATACTGGTGAGGTAGTTCGCAAAAGTCTTTGTTTCAATAGTTCTGAAGGTGATAAATTTATTCCAACAAGTGGAGTTGTTCTATATTCCAATAATGCCCTATCAACATAACCACCTGTTTCACTACATATACGTAGAATAGCCTTGCAAATACCAACTGAACGCTCAGCCAAACCATTAGATCTAGGATACTTTAGGCTTGAGGTAATAATGTCAAAATTCCACTTTTTTGCAATTTTTTTAAACTACACTATTGAAGGGCACATTGTCTGAAACAAATATAGTTTTAAGTTTGTTAATAACCTCCTCAGCGGTTTTGGAATCAAGTTCAACCAAATCAATCCTAAGGCTGAAGTAATCAACTACAACTAGGTACTCACAACCACCATAAGTTAAAATATCAGCAGCTACTTTGTAATAGGGAATGTTGGGACTATCATGTTGAACTAGCTTTTTTTGTGGGTTTTCTACAAAATTCTTGACAAATTTTACATTTTGCAATGAAATTATTTATATCAGTGCTAAGACCGGGCCAATGAAATATTTTCCTGGAACGAGCCTTGCATTTTACTGTATCATGTGATTTTGCAACCATCACATTTCTTAGAGTTTTAGGAACTATAATCTTGTCATTATAAAATACCAAGAAATTCTTAACAACCAGATCATTTCTAATTTAAAAAAACGCTGAAAGTTCTTTATCATGCCCTAATTTTTAAGGTTTTCTGGTCAACCCAGAATACAATAATTTCTGACAGTGGATAATACTACATCACTTTCTTTTTTCAAAGTTTCTAGACTATTATAGTAGACAGGAATATCTAAATCTAGACAATGAACAAATTTAATTTTCGATTCATCTTTCTGTTTGGTTTCAATAAATGATCTTGATAAAAGGTCCGCAATGTACATATATTTTCCTGGTAAATACTCTTTAGTAAAATCATATTTTAACAACATGAGCTTCAATTTTTGTAATCTATTACTCACTTTTCAAAAGTCTTTATTACAAATAGCCACCAATGGCTTGTGGTCAGTTTTGACTAAAATTTTACGACCGTAAATGAGATTATGAAACTTCTTCAGAGCAAAACAAATGCTTAACAACTCCTTATCTATTTGTGGATACCTTACTTCAGCGTCCGTGAGGCTGCGAGAACAGAAAGCTTCTGCCCAACAAACAGTATATGATGGTAGAACAAAGGCCTGTTACAATTTCCCCACACTTGAGATTGATGGCCAAGCACCAATCACCTGGAACGTCCCGTTGCGTATAGGTTTACTCTGGCCGACAGCCGGCCCGGTACAAATTTCCATTGAAGATTTCGAATTCCCATCAATAGGCCAGTACTTCCCCAACAAACAATTTATGATGGGAAATAAATGGCCTGTTACAGTTTTCCCCCACCTGAGATCGATGGCCTAGTGTAATGCTGAGCATTTTTAAGTGAACTCAATATAGGTATTCGCACCCTGTATATGAAAGCTTCATATACAATGTATCAGAATTCATTTGAGAATTCCTCTCACGAAACACCCAATGAAAGAAGTCTTTGTTTCAGTCTAGACGAGATATGAGAAGTCAATGTGTAAACCTCTAGACAAAACATCGCCTTCGCGTGGAATCAGTCCGACGAATGGTTACATACATCCAGTGTGAAAGAATTGCGATTTTTGCAAAATATGCAAAAATGAGAGTGGACGAGAAAAGGTCGCTCTTAGGTACTTGATCTAGAGACACGGTTAAGAAACAAACTCGCGAACGCGAGGGACCGGCCTTTTTCAGGTTTGTCCCCTACCTACCCTACCTATGTGGGCGCGTTTCATTACGAGAATCTAATTACGGTCGAAAAAATCGGGAAAATAAATAACGTCAAATTGATTCGTGTGCAAATTGCCATATCTTGGAATACCAAAAAATCTATGGAATGGAATGGAAACAGCCATGCAAGATAGACAGAAGACTTGGTATGTCAATTTTGATGTGTGTTAACGTAAATAACCATTTATTCACTTTTGGGAAGAGAAACCATCTTCAATTTCATGCCTGTTGTTTGAATCACAAGTTGAGAAATCTTTCTGACTCTCTCTGACATCGAGTAGTAATTGAGATGGGCCGTAGGGCGGCCTATAATATACATTTAGCCAGTAGAGCAAATTTAGAGACAGTTATTGATATAAGTACATCAGATTTTTGTGTTCTGAGTACACATTTTTTCTGTTTGTGGATCTTTCATTATTCTTATGCATAGAGAAGACCATTACCGGTCTCATTTCATTTTTTAATATTTTGATTAAACTAAATAGTACGGTACATGTCATTTTTTTGTTATAAATTGTTTTCACTGCATATTTCTTTTGTTATATATTTTTTCTAATCTATTTTGTAAGTTCGTATTTTCATCTCGTTGCTAATATATTGCTTAAAGTTATTAGAGGATTTCATTTCCTACAAGTCGCCCTATTTTCAGATTTCAGAGTATACGAGGAAGCAGAAATTAAACCCTAGGTTTCTCACTAAAGACCCTTTCTTCGTGCAAAGGTCCGAATTCCTTTCGGAAATTGACTTAACATCCAAAATTTGACGTAGAGAAATCTACGTCTGGTGACAGTCGCTGCCATTAATAAAAATGATACCCTTTCACCAACTACCACACTAGTAACAGAGCGGTGGAATTGTAAAGTTGTCTATTCTGTAAACATAAACTGATACAGATAGGTTGAAATAGAGGTACAGTTTATAAAGAAAATATTGAGGGAGTATTGTGGGTACCTAGAAGAGCAATAAAAAGTAAAACAACAATTACAAACCCTACCGGTCGTTACACTAGCACCAATCACCCGAGAATTCCAAATTTCTAGCGGTAGGCCAGTACTTCCCCAACAACAATGTATGGGGAAAATGAATGGCCTGTTACAATTTCCCTATATCTGAGATCAGTGGCCCACCACCAATCACCCGAGGTTGGCCATTTCATACCAATTTACTGGGCCCTAGTACATTTACAGCAGCCCCGGTACAAATTCCCTTTGAATATATAATTGAATGAAAAAAAATGCTGGTTCTTCACATGAATAAGATTTACAAAACCGCGACACATGTTTCGCTATACAATAGCTTCCTCAAACGGGGATAATTTACTCCTAATTGAAGAAGGTATTGTATAGCAAAACATGTGTCGAGGTTTTGTAAACCTTATTAAAGTCAAAACGTCACAGAAAACTGTAGTTTATTTTTTTCAATAGTTATATATATTGTTACCTCTTTCAAGTAGAACAATCTTTATCGAAAAATTAAATTCTCTGGTGCAAGATGAACATACTTTTCATTTTTCTCTATAAAACTTTTCCTAGAGATCAATTCTAACACCAAACTGATATTTTTGCACTCGACGCAAGTTTCGCTAACAAGGTTAGCATCTTCAGGAGAAGAAAATTTATACTCTTCTCCTGAAGATGCTAACCTTGTTAGTGAAACGCGCGTCGAGTGCAAAAATATCAGTTTGGTGTTAGGGTAATTGATCTCTAGGAAAAGTTTCAACTTCTACACCAAATGTTCCAATCTAATCGTTTATTTTCCTTAATGCCTATGATATTTGTTGAACTAGCATCAATTGCATTCCATCCATACACTACCATTTCCTCTAGAAGACATCTTGGGATACCTTCTTCATATATATCCACGAAAAAATATTCAATTATTTTCCAAATTTCTGAATACTAGGTTAGCTCGTGTTATTCACATGAAACAGAAAAAATAGAAATCATGTTGATACCCTAATTCATTCATCATTTATGACTGAACACAACTAAAAAAATAAATAAACAACAAATAGCTCAAAACAATAACAAAAATAAACATTTCTATGACAAAAACACTAAAAAATGAATATTTATATATTATATGTAACTGATGGCCTCAGGATTTTTCAGTTCTTTCTTCTTCTTTCTCTTCCCCCTTGTCTGTCTGGGGCAATTCTCAGCCACAGCTTTATTGCACCGTCCACATCTGTGGCCGTCATTTCCCGTGCAACCGGATTTTTTCTAACGACAGCTGAAAAAATATACAATAACATTTTTTAAAAGTGCTCATTTCATTCTCAACAGAAACATTTACTTCTACTCTCAAAATACTACTTCACAGACAATTTATAACTTAAATAAAATCATTGATTCTACAGGAATGAAAATAGATCTATGAAAAACAAATTTCTGCAGTTGGTTGAAAAAGGTGAACATGCTGATAAATTTAAGGATTTCCAGAAAGATAATGAAAGATTTTGAATGGCATATGACACAGCTATTTCCGGAGGACTGGGACTAGAACCAGTGTATAACATGATGAAAAAGGCATCTTGATAAAAATTGTTTGCGCCATCAACTAATGGAACCCAAACATTTATATGGCTCACCTACTATCATTTTCAGAATATTCACATATTCTTTGAAACTATGTTTTTGGTTCCTTCCTGACCAATTCATCCTCAAAGCCATTTCATGATTTAGTAAACGTGACAAAAGTCTTCCCACTGTATCTGAACCATCTCTTTCCCGACAACTGATAGAGATGAACACTGAAAAAAGGAATTAGCAAGCTATATGTGGGAGAGCAAGTACCTACTTTTTCTCAGATAAATACCTTTCATATAAATTTTATGCCAACAAAATAAAACACTCATGATAAAAAGTTCCATGAATAGAAATCATTTTGAGATTTTATCAGTTGATTGACATGTTTTGACCGATATGTAACACCCAACATAATCAAATATTGTTATTTTAAGAAATTAGTTTAAAATTGTTTCCAGGTATACTCACAATTTCTGAAAATTTTATTTCATCTTTCAATCCCTCCTCGAATTCCTTCATCGTGTCTCCAGTTCAAAGCAGTTGCACAGGTATAGACTGAACAATTTTAGGCGAGTCGACTATCACGATATGTCTGTGCAACTGCTGGACACGATTCCCCTCGGAAGGTATACAATTGTAATACCGTGGTCATACGATTCCGAGACGACCGAGACCCGATATCTAGGCTCACGGCTCCCACTCTTGTGCTTATGCCGATCGCCGCGCGCCGTCGCGAATCAGCGCGATGCCGTCATCAGTCACGACTCCTGAAAATCACAGTGATTTTGAGCTGTGACTTTTCCGGAGTAGTCACGGTTAGTCACAGTTCCTTAAAAATCCTGTCACACCACATCTCCATTCAATAGAGCGCAGCACAGCACGGTGATTCAAGTTTTTTTTGACAGCTGTATAGTGTGAAATACGAGGTATTCATTCTAGATCAATGAAAACCCGATTTTCGAAGAAAATGCAGTTTTCATTCTTAGCCATCGATATGTACCCACCCAAGATTGTTTTGTGATTCATGCTCTATTTCATCTGAAATTGGAATAAATGGTATAAAGTATGTTTTCATAGGTTTACTAATTATTGATATAATGTAAATGATAGAAAAAAACTTCACTATTAACTAGTCAATCAATTCATTATGAATCATTTTCAGTGTGTAACACCAGTACTGAAGTAATAAAGGTGTTTTTTTTTCTGATCTGATATAATCTGGATAACACACATACCTGCTCTTTGTATTTCAATTTGTGGAAATTCACAAATATCTTCCACATCAGTCGTATGTTTTTCCGAGGACGAATCATAATCAGAATATGTTTTAGTTCTTTTCGGTACTCTTTTTGCTGCTTTATCACAATCCGAACTGAGATCTGAAGTTTCTTCTGCCCTCATAGAATTTTGTCTGGCAGTAGCATAATTTTGTGAAAAATATGAATGTCTGTCATTGTGCCTAAGGATTATGTTACATTCACATACTATACGTGGCATTCCTGAATGGTTTGATTTCATGGTGATTCCAACAGGATATAGGGGGTTCACAAGTTCTTATTGCCTTAATTATACGTTCCTTTGTATAATTTGGCCAGGCTCATTTGCCATCTGCAACCCATCAAGTTGGAACAGCTTCGACGGAGTTGTCTGAGATGAATTTCACTATTGTCCATGTAGCCGACATATTTTTTTTCAATAATAATTAAAAACGAAGTAAGAGGCTAAAATTTGGTATCCACTTTGTTTCTTCTAATAGTGGAGAATCCTGAAATATAATACACATCATGTGCAGCACCAAAAGTCAAACAGAAATATATGTCAATCAATTAAACAAAAAGTAACTTGTGATATCTACCTAATGTATTTTTTATGCTATATATATATATATATATATATATATATATATATATATATATATATATATACATATATATATATATGTATATATATATTTCGGAACATTCACACAAAAGTTTTTTTCGGGATTTATGAGTGGAACATAAACTTTAGACTTTTAAGTAGACCATGTCATGATTATGACACAATCTGAATAATATCGGATTATACATATCGAGGCTGATATTTATTATATCGGAAACAAAATAAATCATCTATATAATGCAACGTCACAATCGGAAAATAAAGGGAACGGATCGTATGATTCCACTCAGGTTTGTTTTATTAGCATCATTTTTCCTGAAATTTTCAACCGCTTATTTGTGCTAAATGGTTACAGGATATTCAATCTGTGGGGAAAACCCTTTTTATACGTTTTTGTCATCGCTTATAAAGCAAAAATAAACTGTTTTCCAATAACGTATATTCCATAAAATCAAAAATTGATAAGCCTTCAACAATACCTAATAATAAAATAAAAAAATATTTTTCATCGCTGCGTTCACCCTGTATAAATTCAAATTGGACAGTTGACTCTGAACCACAATCTATCCCATCATTTTTTTATTACAAACCGATAAATTATATAAAACCGTCCAAATAACATGATGGACTTGCAAAGAATCTCCAGAAATCATACAAAGACTGCAGTTATTGACTATAAAACGCAGATCGTATAACGCGAGCTATAACCGTCTTATTTCAATTTCGGTAACCGCTGGCAACAATGTAGACAACCTGTGTTTTGTCTGCCAGTTATGATCTAGTCTCTCTTCCACAATCAAGGGCGTCCCTTCGTCTTGTAGAGTGAAATTTCAAGACACGTCATTTTTGAAATATTGAGGAAAATAATGGCAGAAGCAGAGGTTGACCCCAAAAACAAACACACAAACTACGACACAAAGTTCATTTGGGTTGTTTCACATTCCCAATTCATATATATTCGATTCAGAACGAGGAACTATTCCATTTAAAGAAGTTATTGAATCATTTGAAAAAACTGCCCCCAACCACACCCCTTTCGAGGCCTTACAAACTACGACAAAGTTTTTTGGGTTGTTTCACATGCCTTATTCCTATACTCGAATCAGAATGAGGTACTATTGCATATATTTGAATCAGAATGAGTAACTATTCCATTGAAAGAAGTTATCGAATTATTTGGAAAAACTACGCCCAACCACACCCCTCTCGATGCCTCACAAACTACGACACAAAGTTTTTTTTGGTTGTTTCACATGCCTAATTCATATATTTGAATCAGAATGAGTTATTATTCCATTGAAAGAAGTTATCGAATTATTTGGAAAAACTACCCCCAACCACACCCCTCTCGAGGCCTCACAAACTACGACAAAGTTTTTTTGGGTTCTTTCACATGCTTTATTCCTATACTCGAATCAGAATGAGGTACTATTGCATATATTTGAATCAGAATAAGAAACTATTCCATTGAAAGAAGTTATCGAATTATTTGGAAAAACTACCCCCAACCACACCCCTCTCGAGGCCTCACAAACTACGACAAAGTTTTTTTGGGTTGTTTCCCATGCCTTGTTCCTATAATCGAATCAGAATGCGGTTCTATCGCATTGAAAGAAGTTATTGAATTATTTGAGAAAACTACCCTCCATTACAGCCCTCTCGAGGCCGCACAAACTATGAAACAAAGTGTTTTTTGGTTGTTTCACATGCCCAATTTATATATTCGAATCAGAATGAGGAACTATTCCACTGAAATATGTTATCGTATTATTTGAGAAAGCTACCCCCAACCACACCCCCTCGAGGCCTCACAAACTACGACACAAAGTTTTTTTCGGATGTTTCACATTCCTTATTCATATACTCTAATCAGAATGAGGTACTATAACATTGAAAGAAGTTATCAGATTATTTGACTACCCCCAACCACCCAGTATATATACATATATATATATATATATATATATATATATATATATATATATATATAATTATATATTCAGCTGATACTTTCACATTGAAATAAAATGCACGTTTTGTATATTCTTGGTTTTATTTAAAACTTGTAACATAATTAACATTATGATGTCTGTAGTTATTTGTTTTTTTGTCAACGTTGTCTTTGGAATCTCAGTTTGCTTAGACGAATCCATTCTGAAATATATATTTCGATATCGGCTCCAAACTGGCCTGGGAATTTTGAAGCAACAACCCCTGAAAGTGAAAAAAAATATGTTACTACAAATGTATCACGTCACAATTGGATAATTTCATATCAGAATCAAAATAAAGAAATTATCATCTTCAGTGTAGATCTCATTTCAATCATTATCAAGAGAACAAATTAGTAATGAACGGTAAGACAGTATAAAGAATTCTTACCCACAAGTGATCTTATTATACGGAGATCTTTCACTCTAAAATTGTTCCGGAATCCCATCCAAGAACATTTCATTCCCAACTCATTCGTGAACATTCTTTGAAGTGTTCGTGAAGAATGCTCTTTAGCATTTCTGCCACCAATATTTTCGATAAAAACAATCTGTAACAAAAAACATTATGTTCAAATATCATTATATTGTTTTTGAGGGGTGTCTCACTTCTGAAATCGAGTGTACAACATCAACAAGAATATCATTATTTCGTAGTTTTCTGAGTTTCTTACCTACCACAATTTGGAAAAATGAGAATTAATATTGGAATCTGCTGTACAAGTGTAGAAGGGCGGATTTTTATTCTACCCCGATTAGTTGCTGCGTTAATTGAAAAAACACTTCCTTTCGGATAGAAGAAGTCCAATTAGTCAGCAACTTTTCATATAACTCAAATTTGAGCTATACGAAAAGTAGCTACACCTTTATAGATTCCAATATTAATTCTTATTCTTTCAGATTGTGGTAAGTTAGAAACTCAGAATACTATGAAGAAATTCTACAAATCCTTAAATGAATACCGAAATTCCAAGAGTAGTCACTGATGAAATCCAAAATTCCTTTAAAATAATTCCTTTAGAAATCTGGTGTACAAAAATTTCAAGTGTAAGATCCCCCCCCCCCCCCCGATTTTCATCAAAATATTGCACAAACTGAATGGAAGTGGCTGATACTTGATGAAAAGCAATATTAAACAAATAATATGCAGTTGCCTGTAAGATTTTCACATATTAAGGTTCACTGACTGAATAAGTTCAAAGTTCCTGCTTGAGGAAGCTATTGTATAGAGAAACACGTTTCGTGGTTTAGTAACCCTCGATATGTGAAAATCTTGCAGGCAACTATATTATTTGTAAAATAGTGCACCATCATTTTAAACTCTACTGTTCCAGACTCGGTTCCAGAGTATTATCTAAAATAAATAGAAAAAATATCTACCAATTATATTCTAATGAAAAAAATACATACAAGAGATTCTCTAACTTCAGTATCTTTCATCATGTTCTGTGAATCCGTTATATTTTGAATGGTCGTGAAGGGTAAATTTTCCATGAATGCATTCAATTCTTTTGGCTCTTCTGACGGATGAGTGATTCCATTTTTCTCTATTTTCATTTATGGCTTTTATTTCTATCAAAGTATTTTTGCATATTATCAGTACTTTTTTCAGGTTGAAAAAAAATCTTGTGAAGGTGGTTTGTGCACTCATGAATAAAACAAATATTTATTCATAGTATGCGATAGTTTTTGGTTATGTCAGTGTCTGTCCCATAATAACCATTGGGAAGTCTGTTTTTTCTTTGCGGTGTTTGCCCAGAGGTATATTTAATGGGCTATATAATTTAAACTTAGCCCTTATTCCTTTGATATCGGTAGCTGGTAAGCTGACTGTATTATTATTTAATACCTCATCAGAATCATCTTCATTAGCAAGTATATTACTCTCATTTGTCAAGCAGCCATGTTCTAAACAATAAAATAGGGATGAAATATAATAAATAATTTCAATAATAATAAACTACCTGATTGGGAACTTCGTTTTTCTGGCAAAGGTGCAACATCCTCAAATAATTCTTCACCATGAATTGCTTTTAATTTCAACTGAGCTATAATAAAACAAAATATATGATTAGAAAATGCAAATTATGAAGAATATGCCTCACCACATCCAGTATTTTCTGAAGAAGTATTTTTGACTGTTTTTTTCAAAGTAGGTGGGGGAGTATAATCTGTAACAAGAGTTCATATTTTAAATAAGACAACTCTATGGCTCTCTTATGTTTCTACCCCCATCTTCCTCATCTGAACTGCTACTTATAACTTTTGTTTTTTTTTGTTCTCTTTCCACGCCCTGTGTTGTCTTCCTCTGCAGCGGTGACATAGTCCGAATCAACAGCTCTTTTTCGAGCAGCTTCCAAAGATGCTGAATTAAAAATAACAAACAAATCAAAACCAAACAAAATCTGCTCAAATTCAAAACTCACTTCAAAGTCTCATTGTGCTTTATCAGAAAAATAAGATACCGACTATAATCTTAGAAATTCCAGTTAAGCAACAAGGGGTGTTACACTATGTTAAAATCTAGAAATCCCACCTCAAATCTTTTTATGGAGTCTTGTTCAAATCCCTAGTAAAAACCATTCTTTGAAAATGTTTTTTACAAATTTCATTCAAGTGAGACATCCCTCGTAAAGTAATTAGAATATGAACACGGAAATAGCCAAATTTATAAAATAAAAATAATTGGAAAACATTTTTTTCCAATATTTTTATAAAAAAACTCACAGCAAAAAGTAATTATTTCTATCGAATACTTCTCCCAACATGTTTCGGGATTGACATTCCTTGCCATGAGGTTGGCAACATTTTTTGTTTTTGGCCACCAACACTCAATTTGATTTGGGCATATCCAAGAACGGGGAATCTCAGAAAAAGAATCATCTTCTAAAAATCTCATAACTTCAAAGCTTCCCATGGCCACAATACTGGAAAAAAAATAGTAATATAACAGACCTCGTAATATGAAAAATCTTGCTTTTGAACAAATCGTTAACTAAGTTCATCAAAGAATGTGAAATATTGTATAGAAGCAAATAATATGAACTATTAATCTATTGATTTGTATACATACAGCTAGGTTCCCCAAATATGATTCACAACAATATGTTTCAGATTGCCAAAATGTAATTCAAATATCTTATTTAATGTATGGGTTTGAAACTTTTAAATATTGAGAAGATATATACACTATATATATTTATTCTCATTCCACCAATCACAAATCTACAATACTAGTGGAACGAGTAACAATTTTCCATCTTCCATGTCCATTATAAAAAATTTTCGTTTAATATCAATAGCCTTATACTCAAAAACAGTTGGAGATAGATCTACTTGTGAAACGAAAACAATAGTAAATTCTGTTGAATCGCAAGGGATATTGAAAAATGGCATTCTTGCCATATATTGTCTTCCCTGAATATATAACGAATCATTTTTTATATAAATAAACTTTGCTAGAACAATATTATTACCAATTAAACAACAGTTGTTAGGATGATTTCGGCTCAAACAAAATGTTTTAAATTGAATATTATCAATATAATTATTTTTATAGTGTAATAAAGGAAAAACTGGATTATTTTCAAAATTCACTGGCCATTTATTCTGTTCAATTATTCTATTTACAATTTGATGCAATGGCCTGGAGGAACTTTTCAATTTTGATTTATACATAAAATTTTCATATTTGAATGCACTGAAAGTATCAAGAGGACCAAACATTTTTACATCATTATATAAGTGAATTAAGTTATGAACAATATATGACTGATACTCATTTCCATATAGGCTTCCATATTTCTCAACTTATTGAAAGAAAATGCACATAATATTTTTAAGGAAATATATCTCTAAGAAGAAACATTCCAGTATACAAAAAGAATTGTCTGAACTCTGTGGCTTTCCACCTATCTACTTCTAGAACACTCCTAGCAGATCTCGATAATTCTTTTGTAACAGACTTTTCTATTGACAAACATCTATCGTTAACAAGTAGTGTTAAGCCCCCCAAAGACCTCGTGATTTCTTGTCGGTTATCGGTGAACGCGACAGGCCATCGTGACAAAACCGAAGTCTGTGGGGCAAGAACTGTCACGTCGAATTGTCACGATGGATATCTGCCGACGCTTGATTTTCTTCGCGACGGTTCTTCGGTTGACGGGAACAACCGAGGTGTGTGGGTATTTCGTTTCAACGTGACAGTTCAAATTCAATGTCGTTTCACATGACGTTTTCACTTGATAATAATCACACATTCTCGAACTGGAGTAAAGAAAAGGATAATATTGAACACATCGATAAGGAGTTTCTTATACAATTAATCGAGGCCTACAGGGGAAATCCTTGTTTGTGGCGCATAAAATCAAATGAATATGAAGACAGAAACAAAAAAATAAAGCTTAAAGTCTCAAGTCGGTCAATAAATTTATGTGTGAAAATGTTCTTCTTTTGAGCAAGCATTCCTTCGTCCAAATCCGTCTTTTTTTGTTTTGCTTTCACTCAAAACTGCCGCTGCCGCCGCCACTGCCAGAAGTTGTGTCTTGTTCATGACGAAAACTGCTACTAACCCTCATAAACCGGTAACATTATTTCGTTGACAATCTAGTTGAAACTTTATATGTGGGCTAATTATAAAGCCAAAAGTCGGAAAAAAATAAAAAAATATTCGGCTTTCACTTTTTGAGATAGATCTCGTCCTTTTTGAAGGACTGTAGGACCACACACATCCGCCTATAAACAAACATAGATGAATCTTCATTCATTGTAACGGTATCATCACAAGGATATTATCATAAAAAACTCAATTGGTATGAAAATGACGGAAACAGTCTTAAGGATGCAATCCAATGTCACATTTTTCACAACGAAAATTTGCTTTTTTATGACACACTGCAGACTTTGTTTGGTTATTCTGATATATCACAACATGGATCAATTCGGTCATATCAGGAATGCTCTTTATAATTGCCTGATCTTCTTGAAGTACCTTTCTTGATCAAAACTTCTCTAATAATTCCACAGCTACGGCTCTCCTGAAGGCAAGTGTATCCAGTTTACCTCCTTCAAATCTGTGCAGATACCAAGCATTTTGAATTGACATATCAATACAATGGCTCACCAATGGAAAATACCATTCCTTTCCCCTAATCGAAATGCGGTATTGTCCTATATTTTGATCGCTTCGATCGACTCCACCCATATTTTCATTATATCCTTTTATAGGTTCAGGCTGCTCAATGAAAATATGTCGTTTCTATTTTTGTGAAAATCTCTTCACTTTACTTGTGGGCAACACCGAGGTGGAATTAGAAGCAATAGTTATAATATTATTATCATTCCACCGGCAAATAACTAACTCGTTGTCCACCAGGGCATATTGAAAATCACCTCTGGTTTTCTTCTTGAAATCTTTCACATTGGTCAGTGGACACTTTGGTAGCCTGTTATCCCTAATGGTTCCTGTAGCTCTTACTCTTGGATGTGTAAGTTCTTTCATCAGTGACACTGATGTGAAGAAATTGTCAAAGAAGATATGGAAGTTGGTGAATTTTGTTGATTGTAAGATGTCTGCATATTGTAAAACTACGGATGCACCGAGACCCAACTCCTTGTATTTCTCACACAAAATGGTATTTGAACCCTGATAAGGTTCGAAATATACAATATAGCCCAAACGAGTAGTTCCAACCCAGAATGTATAGCCCCATCTTATGGGTTTTCCTTTTATGAATTGTTTACAGCCATGACGCCCAAAATACGGCACCATGGCCTCATCAACGGAATGGTTTTCTTCTGTTGGAGCAAATTCCAAATATTTCCTGTTCAATACTTCGGAAATTGGTCGTACTTTAGCAAACGGGTCATTTTTGTCTAAATTATTATTCTCGGCGCAGTGAAAATTGCTAATCAGATATTGAAAACGATCTCTCGAAATAGAAGATGAAATGAGCGTGTTATTACTGTCTGAAGACATTTGCCAGTACATTTTTTTTTTGACACAGAACAGTAGCCACTTACAAGTAGTACTCCAATAAAACAATATATATCATCAGGCGTTGCATCAGCTGGTCGATTTTTCTGACTAGCATATAGATTAGTATACTGAACAATGCCGTCGATCAATTCTGTGTCGAGGAATTACCTAAATATACTCAGAGGGGAACGATTATTTCTTATGTGAGAAACGTGATTCCAAAAATGGAATGTTTCCAACAAGTCCTGTTGAAGGCAATAGTTGAAATTTTTAGTTTTTTTTTTTGTTTTTCTTTCAACGAAAGTAGACAACGGCAAGTCGTCGTCGCCATCCCACTCTGCCATACCATCTATTGAATTTCCACAAGACGTGTTCCTTTAATTTTTGCCCATCGAAACTTCTACATCGCCTAGTAATTGAGATCCTGGTATGTTATTTGGTACAATGTTATCATCATCTCCAGAATCTTCATCAGTATTATAGTCATTGGCATACACCGGAGGCAATAAAATTATTTCATCAGAAATATCAGCAGCATCATCCAAATGTTCAATTTCCTCGAGAAGTTCATTCAACGTAAGATGTTTTTTCCAATACCTGAAACAATTTGGTATATTTCTGAAACTGTATGACTATGGTAGAGGATTAATATACTTATATATAAAGAATAAAGAATTTATATATAAAGAAAAGTACTGAAAACTGATGCAATGAAAAATATGATTCATATAGTATCTCCTGAGCCTATTGTCCTTTTAAAAGAAACGAACGGTTACGGGACGTATAACCTAATTCATGATCATATGAATGTCTTCTTTTCGGCTTCTGAGGACCAAACAACATTCATTTTCAATGTAGAATACATATTCACAACGCAAAGTTGATACTCAGGTTCAATGCTGCCTCGGTATGAATAAACACGATAAAATCACTTCAGTTCATGACACAGGTAGTGAAATACATTAAATTTTTCAAGAATATATTGACATCCTCAGGTTTTTTGTTTCCATGAAATATCTTAATGACGAATGGTTCAGACAAAAAATCTCTACTAGCAACAGAACAGAGTATCGGCCAAAACTGACTGCCCGAACTCTTTGCTATCGGTAGTCCATCTACATTAATGTGGTGGAACTTCCCCCGTTTTCAGTAAAAATTTGACAACCAGTTTTTCTAGGAGTATTTAAAAAAGTTCTCACATCAGTTGGTAAGTCAGAATGGCCACGATTTTTCAATAACTTCAGGAGGCTACTTACTGCTTTCTATGTAGAATATTGTAATTCGATACCCATTCAGATAAATATTCAGAAAATGTTTTGGTAACTATCTGTTCACTGTACAATTTCAAGCTTTCATCTTGCATTTCACTGTCACTAGATTCACGCATGCAATCGGAACATTCATCAATTCTCACTTCTTTTTCGATCTCAGTATTGTTGCAACAAAAATTCTCATGATATAGAGGAATATTTTGTGATTGGTCCGAAGTACTACTATTACTATGATTTTCTGTACTCTTTAAAAATGCAGAAGGTGTTGGAAGTATAGACTCACAGTTGACTTTAAGGGTTGAAATTGTTCGTTCATCAACACTGCATAGGTTTAGAACTTGATCAATTATACGTCTCTTCTGGCGAAGAGACAAATCAAAGAAATTGTTTTTTCGGGAATCCATATCAAAAGTTAGGTTAGGTAAAAAAGGTAATAACATAGTTGTTGATGCTGATGATGACATTTTTTTAATAGGTCAAAAGTTTACATCTTATGAATCTTTCTATACTTACCCTTTTGAATCAAAATCTGTTGATATTTGCATCGTAAGTAAACTGCTACCAAATATGGAACTTTTTATCCGACCTCCTTGGCGCCGAGATGTTATCAAAAATCATACGGTGTTTAAAGTAGTCTCCTTCTTCAGTACATCTATTACACCCTGAATAACCGTTGTGTGATTTTATACATTTTATAAAAACCCGAGCCGGGGCATCACAAATAAAACTATGTACATCTATCCTATATTTTTTATCTTTAAAGGTTAAACCTTTCTTCATTAGGAACTTTAGATCATTAATAAAGTCATTCAAATAATCGGCTAGTGGGCTAGGTTTAGAATTTCCACAGAAAACACCTATAGCGAATGGTTTCACTTTCATACTGCTGTTTACAATTAAACCCAAGATAGGCCAAAACTGTACTGAAGAACTCTTAAATAGAGGTAAACCATCAATATTAAAAGATATTAGAATATCATTTGAAACTATTACATCAGTTTTAGAAATGTAGAATATAAGATAATTTTCCAATCCAAAATGAACATAATTGCCTGAAGTTAGTTTTTTTTAAGGTAATAGTAGTTGGGGTGTTCAAAAGAGTTTTGGAACTCATGGGTAATTCTGGATGAACTGGAACTAACACATGAAGTAGATCCGTTAGAGTACTATGAGTTACTTTATTACGAATTGCCCATTTTTTTAGTTCACTGTTTAAGTCATACGAGTTTTTTTCAAATTTATTGGAGTCACTTGTATTCCTTAAATGACTTATTAACTCTAACTTCACTTCAGGGTTAGATTCTATGCTTTTGGCATTTTCAGTTTCACTAATATTACTTAAATTTTCAGAACTAACACTAGAGTTGCTGATATCAGTACTAGAAATTATATTAATGGTATTACTCTCTATCACTGTTTCTCTAACAAGTAAGACTTTCAATTGTATTTTTAAGCTCCTTAGCCACCCTCCTAAACATCTGGCGTTCACCTACAGTTTCTTTGTAAAACTTTGGCATATTAATTTAACATATGATAACTAAACAATCCTGAATTATTAATTTTTCTTATTACGATTGGGAGCATGTTTCAGCCAACGCTTGATAGCATTCTCCACTTCCTGAGTTGTAAAGTTAGCTCCTTGTTTTACTGCATCTATAATAAAAATGAATTTCAGTGTATGACAAAAAATACAGTATATATATACACACACACTTTTTCTGATTCAACTTCACAATCTGTGTGTGTAAAATCTTAGCACATACAATTTTAATAAAAAAGAAACACCAACAAATATTAAAAACACAAATCTTACCTAGTACCACTTTGTTTAGGCGCAGTTGATTAAAAGGTCTCTTATTGGATTCTTTCTTCTGCCGGTTGTTGCCAAAATAATCAAAAAATTTCGCAATACCATCTGTCAATAGGGATCTTAAAATTCGGTTATTCTTTTGAGTAACCTCTTTAGAATTTTAAATCGAAGCGCAGTATGACTTCTGAAAAAAAAAAGAAAAAAAAAAACATGAATATTTTTACCCTTAGGTTTCACCAATTTCCTTTGACTTATACATAGAAAGTCTAATAGGGCAATGAATTTCCGTTAAACAAAAAAATCAGCAAAAAACAAATTTTACTTGCACAATTTTAAGATATCAATATAACACTTACAAAATTGTTGAAGTTCTCTTCTTGTGTCAAGTACACCTCTAGTTCTTCCAGGTCTTCTAAGGAGTCTACTGGTAATTTTAATTTTAGATCTTCAGGCAAATCTGTATTTTTAATTGGAATGTTCGATTTTTGTAAAATGTCAAGAATTTTTCTGTTCTGTTCCTTAATTATGAGAATATTGTTGAGTAGAACCTTCAATCCTAGAAACAATAATGCATATTTACAACAAACTGATTGCAACTCAGTAGCTTTTCCATTAATGTTTTTTGAAATCATTCATTAATATGAGACTCGGTTTTGTGCCAACATTATGTACAAGGTTAGTTTAAAGCAAGCATATATAGGTCCATACAAAATGTTAGTTTTGGGAAAACACAGTTTAAATGTTTAATAGTATCAGTAAAAAGACCTGTATAAAAAGTGATTTTTTACACTATTGGAAGTTTGAAACCATGATAAAGTATATGATAAGTAAATTTTCACTAAATGTAGAACTACAACATCTATGATTTTTATTTGGAAATATGAACGGGATGTTCATAATTTCAGTTGTGGAATCATAAATGATAAAATGAAGTTATTTTTGTAATATCTAACAGAAAACAACTACTTCCCCGGCTAATCATGTATTTCAATTTCTAATTGAGAATGTTTCTCTTTTCAACAACATCTATGCTTTCAACCAACAAAGTTTTTTTTGTAAATCAGTAATAAAGAAGTACGACGTTAAATAAAACAACTTACCATTCTTATCCTGAAGGATGTTGTCAATGTTAGCAGACTCATTCAGAGTTGGTGTTTGCACTGCAGTTGCTTCTTTAGATCCAGAAGATGATGCTTTTGGTGTAGATATCTGACAAAATAATTTATTACTCCTTGGCGTTGATGTGTTATTCAGTAATTTGGAGCTGTAACATCCCCCTATGTTGGACTCATCTGTCCCAGATTCCAATTCTTGAGACAATCCTACAATTTTATTTATTACTCCCTCAATTATTTAATTAGCGTACAAATATAATACTATTACTATGAATCTTTGAAGGATATACCTCTTGCATTTGTTGGATTGTTAATTGTTACAGGTGGATGCCTCGGTAAACTTTGCTTTGACTTTTTGCCTAGTTTCCTAAATAATGACATGTGTTCTTCACTATCACTCTCGTCAGAACTTAATTTTCTTTTTAGTATTCTTCTTTTAGGTCTGTTGTCATGATCCTCATCAAGATCAGTTTGCAGATCAGATGTAATTTCTGCCATTTTTAATTTTTTTGTAGCTTTTTCAAAATCATCTAAAAATTTACAGCAAAAATTTAGAATGGGGTACCTCATATATGGGTTAAAATAACTTTTAGTTTCAATAAGCTATATTATAAGTATTACCTGTTGAGTAGAAAATTTTCTGCACCCCATATAATTTCCAGTTCTCAGTTATTTCCGGTTCAAGTTTCCTTAGAACTTTATTAAACTGAGAGTTATCTTTCATGGGTGGCCAAGACACTTCAGTTTTTCTAGGAGTTAACCAAGCTGTATTAACATAGATAGTCCACCACCATCTGCTTCTTGATTGAATTCTATTACAGAATACATTATGAAAGTATCTAAAAAAAATCATTTCAGTTTTTCTTTACTACTTTTTTTCACCTTGCTATCATAGGTATAAAAACGTGTACAAAACAAGAAATATAGGGCAATTTAAAAAAATTGCGGGTAAATTCTATTGTTTTGGAGACAAAAATGTTTTCTTTTATCCGACATAACCTACAATATAGTGGAAATAATAAAGCAATGAAATTATTTTTTTTGTCTAATCATTACTAGTTTTAGTATAACTACTGCTCTTCGGGCTTGAAGGCCGTCGTACTTTGGAATTTCTTCCTGACGTTTCGCTAGCGCGAGTGGCCAGCTTCTTCAGAGGCTTATTCATCTCCGATGACTGAATAAGCCTCTGAAGAAGCTGGCCACTCGCGCTAGCGAAACGTCAGGAAGAAATTCCAAAGTACGACGGCCTTCAAGCCCGAAGAGCAGTAGTTATACTAATAACCTCGGCCGCGAAAGCCTCAACCATTTTGTCATTACTAGTTTTCACTTTTCCTCACAGTAGCAGTTGATATTCAAGTACTAAAAAAAAGTATTATATATCACTTTACCATATATTTCATTTCATAAATTTGTACTCACCTCTACTAACTGCGCTTCTATCCGCTATCGACAAATAAGCGAAAATGAAAGACAACTTGTTTCTGTAATCTATGGGAAAGATTCCAAAATTATTCACCACACAACCGCTAGCAATAACGCGAGTAAGGTCATAGTTCGTAAACTGGTAAAGGAAGCCGAAGATGCAGAGGAATAAAAATTTCATTGTAGGCAGCACCCCAAGCAACGTAGAAGAGGCCATTTTGCATATGTTCCGTAAATCGTTTTGGTTAACCAGAGTGGTTCTATCTCTCTCTCTTGGATAGACTCGGCCCATATCACAGAGTGAGAGAAAGCACCGCTCCGGTTAACCGAAACGATATACGGAACATATCCTTTGTGATGAATTAATTTTTGCAGATGCAGAATAATGCAGAATCTGTGAGAATTGAGAATTTCAATTTGACGTCAAATGTCAATTGTCATTATGGTCAATATGGGGCTGACTTCTTTTTTAACCAATCACAAAATAGTATTCGAAATTGTGATTGGTTAAAAAACAGTAGGTATTGGAGATTTGGACACCTTGGATACTACAACGTTTCGCGCGAATTTTGAATTTATTTTATGAAATATTTTTTGAAAATCGACGAGTAAACCTCTTGCAAATCAAATATTTGCGGATTTTGCATACAACTAGGTACTGCATATTTTTTGACAAAAATAATTTCGTCATTCGACTTATTCATTACACTTTTTATTGATAATACTGCTATTAATTCTATAGGTAGTTGATCAAAATATAGTACTGTTTTGCTTTGTATCGAACTTAACTTGGTACAAATAGGTACACATAATATTATATCTCATAATAATATCTCACGTTACGATAAAGTCACTTTTATAACGTCTTTTCGACGTTAATTCGTAGTCGATCAATTATATATATATCATATACTGCCAGATTTTGTATCGAAACACCACAGATATAAGAGTTTTCTAACAGTACCTTAACAAAAGCGTATAGCATGTCCAAGAAAACACCAGATATCATATTAAAATTGGCTAATTTTTCTAAAAGAGACGTACAAACATGATGTTTTTCATTAACCTTTTGTCGAAATCCTGCATCGGTTCTTTTTAACAAATTGTCCATATCAGCAAAACATTCTATTTTCCTGATATTGTCCTTTTATATGACAATTTGAACAGCTATAGTAGTAGCCCGTGGGTCCTGTGGTGTAAGTGACGAAACTTTTGGCTGGTGCATCACAAATGAATGCTTTTATTTTGAAAAGATATAAGTGATCATTATAAAGAACACCACTAATAATTAAACTGACAGCTTCATTTATGAACTCACCCGAAAATTCATTGGCATCCTTTGGCTTTTCGAAACCATGATATATACCAATAATTCCTACTTCTTTTGGGGTCATATACAAATTGAAAAGTATGGGATAAATCTGGCTACCAGAACTTTTTGCCAATGGTAGCCCATCTATGTTAACACATATTTCTACATTACTGAAATTTTTACCATCGATTTTGTGCAATAATTTTAGACAGATTGTGGGGGATTTTTTATGAAGTGGCCCAGTTCGATGACAGATCAGAGATGTTATGATTTGAAGTACTAGTTATTTCTCTTTTCGGTTTTAGATCATTGAACTAAACAGCTCTCCCAATATCCGAATTGACATTTAACTCAATGTCATCGATTGGTACACCTCTCTCAGGACTAAAAATTTGATGTGATTGACTACTTATATCTGATGGATTGCATAAATCATTTTCATTTTGATAGGCGTTTTTGGGAATCCTTTAGTATCGAGTAGGCGTAGGTGTTCAGATATAGTCGAATGGAATCTTTCAACGATTCCGTTTGATTGTGGATGGTTTGGGGAACAAAAATAAACTTTAATTTTGTGCAGAGCTAAGAGTTCTGTAATTACAGAGTTCTTGAATTCACTTCCATTATCTAGTATAATTTGTTTTGGGATACTATGATGTGAAAAGATATCGATCAAGTTATTGGCAACTTCAGTACCTGCTACAGCATCTAGGAAGTAAGCCTGGGCATATTTCGAAAAACTGTCAACTACCGTTAAAAATTTTGATGTTTCGAAAGTGAAAACGTCTATATGCATTATTTCGAAAGGACCTACAGCTGTTGGTGTGACATTCATTTGCATTTTAACCAGGTTTCTATCATATTTGCATTGTTGACACAACTGGCATTCATTAATGAATGTTTGAATGGAGTTCTTCATATATGGCCAGTAATATTTTTCTTTTATCTCCTGGAGAGTTTCGTCAATGCCTCTATGATTAGATTCACCTTCGTGATAATTTTCTGATAGTATGTTTAATATCTAATTTATTTGTCACATCTTAAAGTCTTTTATTACATTTTTTCAATTTCAGTGAAGCACTTCTGAAATAACTCTGCAATACTAATGAAAAAGGTTCATAAAGGTCAGGATCTTCGAAAAAGAGATGACATTGAACACCTGGTAAAACATATTCTTTGACGAAATCAATAACATCTTTTTCGAAATTATTTTCAGAAAATTTAACAGTATTTCTTTTCTTTTTCTCAAATAGTATTTTGATTTTGGGTTGAGCTGGTGAATGTAGAACGGAAGATATAATGATTTGATTTTGTCCATAGTTAACGGCGTAATTCACTATTGGAATGTCGACTATAGGATGTTCGTCAGCATTTGAATGTACAGTATGATTATCGGACGGTTCTTGGATATTTTCTGAACTTCCTTGGCAATTTTCTGCAAGTAGTTCGTTATTTGTCACGGTGTTTGATTGGGTATATTCATTTTCGTTGATATGATTTGCACTAGTATTAGTTTCTTCATTGTTTTGTCCAGTTGTGTCGGTCGCGTCGACATTGACTATAATAGAAATATCGTCCATGTCTCTCGTAATTTCGCCAATAGGTAGAATATCTTCAGATGGTTGGTAGTTTGGGGTCTCAAGTAGAGATGCCACGAATATTCGGCTACTATTCGGTATTCGGCCTATTCGGCTACTTTTTTTAATAGCATGCAGTATTCGGCCGAATACCGGATACCAAATTATGGTAAAAAAAGCACATATTCTTCAAAAATATATATGATTTCAATCGCAAATGGTTCATTTTCATACATAAAATAATTCTTTAGTACCTAAAATCTATCAAAGGTAAGTTATGATGAGTAAAAACAAGTTTTTCAGCATTTGTTGATAGCAAACGATTACGCTTTTCTTCATAAATAATACCGGCTTCTGAGAATAGCCTCTCACCATATACACTACTGCCAGGAGACGATAGATAAATCTTAGCAAAATTTGTCAGGATTGGATACACTTTTGCGTTTTCTGACCACCACTTGTAAGGGTCTGCCGTCCTATTTAGGCGAACTGTTTTCAAATAAATATCAATCTCGTTTGCCACAGGATTTGATTTTTTTTGTATTTTCATAGTTTTGCATATAACCTGAGGCGACTTTCTCAAGTCAAGTTCATTTCATTTTTATCAGTTTCATTGTTATTTCTTTTCTTACGAAGTGGAGACATCGGTATCGGCACTGCTTGACATTACATTTTCAGAGCTTCTAAAATAATTTTCTGTCTTGCTCTTTCCGCTTGAACTAATCCCAGAAAACTAGTTTTAAAACGCGGGTCAAGAAAAGTGGCAACGAGATATTTGTCATTTTCATTGAATTTGAACCGTTTTTTAAGCTCTTCTTGTAGTGACGATCTCATTCTAGTTAAATTTGGTGTTCTATTTGCAGTGTCTTCCTTTTCTAGGTATTTCAACAATGTGACAACATGTGGAATCACTTCGGAGATGCAGGAAATACCTGTGCTGGTTATCTTCCTAATCTCTTAGAATGGTTTAAGGAGTTTGATGCATTATTGTTCCATTAACTCCCACTGAAAAGGTGTCAAATTGTTTAGAGATTCCTGATCTGTAATGCTTCTGCTCTAATAATCGCTCCATCAAATAATAGGTCGAATTCCAGCGTGTGCTCACATCTTGTATTAGTTGGTGGTTTGGCGAGTTAAGTTCTTGACGAATTGATTTCAACTTTTAAAATGGGTAACAAATCATCTGTGGTATTTCGGTTTGACAATTTAGCGATTCTTCGATAGTTCATTGCAATGAATGAATAAAACACTTTCCAGAATCATAGTCTGCGTCTCGTACACCTTTTATCATATTGGACCCACTGTCATGGATCTTGCTTTGAGGAATATTCCATCTTTCTGCAATACCATTAAGCTCTTTTGCGATATTGGTACCAGTATGTGAGCCAGCAAACGGCTTCATCGCTAAAACGCCATGTTCTAGAATGAACTCTGTAGATATCCAGTGCCCAGTGAAACTAAAAAAGCTCTCGTTATTGTGCTGACATGTCCATATATCAGATGTCACTGATATTGATGGTGCTCGCGAGATACTAGCTTCAATTTTCGAGCAAATTCTGTTATATATATGTATATATATATATATATATATATATACATAAATATATATATATATATATATATATATATATATATATATATATATATATATATATATATATCAAAATGAGCCTTTTGAAGCCGATTCGTTCAACAAGGGAAAGCGGTTCGTTGTCTAAGGCGATCATCTCACCGATTAAATAATGATATTTCATTGATTTGGGGTCATTAATATCCCACAACAATTTCCTTTCCGTTATTTCCTTCAGAGTTAACTGTTTTTTAGACGTACCTGGTAGTGACAGTATCTTGGAACCGGTAGAAGTAATAGTATCTCATTTTTGCTGCCACTAGCTAAGGGAGCTGCAGTTGTAGTAGCATACTGCTCAGCATGTTTACTTTTGAGATGGTTTTTCAAAGAAGTTGTAGCTGTGAACAAAAAAGAATCAAATATTTCCAAATGGGCGATTTCTAATTGAAAGATGCCATCCTGTAGTTTTTGGCAAACAAACAATGATATTTTAACACAAAATTTAACAAATGATGAGCGTTGTGACACGATTTACATGGAAATGAAACAAATACGCCCGCTCGCGTCGTTCCCGCACGTACCGCATTGAGAGTTGTAACCTGTCGCGCTCGAAATGCACATCTTTTGCCAAAGATTCGGTCGCCGAATATCAGGCGCTTCGGCCAAGTACATAGCCGAATATTCGGTATTCGGACAAATCACTTTTCACTACAAGGCAAGGGTTTACTAAATTTGGGTTGCCAAAGGTAACTGATGGGCCTGCTAGACAATCTGACTCTTGAAGTATGTCATCTAGTTCTTCCCAAAATGTTGTCTCTTCAGTATGCATCTCAATGCGTGACAAAGCATCCGCGTTTGTATTGAGTTTGCCTTTTTTATACATTATAGAGAATTGGTATTCTTCGAATTTGATTCTTCAACGTAGTAATTTGGAGTTTGGGTCTTTTAGTAAGAATAACCATTGAAGTGGCTTCGGTAATCACACAAAATCTACGGCCGTACAAGTGAGTCCTAAGTATTTCGTGGCCCAAACGATCGCCAGAAGCTCTTATTTTATTGCAGAATACCTCTGCTCCGATTCATTTAGGGTTCTGGATGCATAAGCTACAGGTAGGTCTTTACCTATAGGCCCTTGTGACAATACGGCGTCCAGGGCTACGTTTGAGGCGTCCTTAGTCAAATTGAATGTTTTAGAAAAATCGGGATACTGTAGTATTGGTTCGTTCATCAGAAGATATTCACAAATTTCGAAGCAAGAGATAAATTCATTGTTATGTTCAATTTTAGCACCCTTTTTTAGACATTTGGTAAACGGTTCGGTGATTTTAGCAAAATTTTTGATATAACGACGATAATAGCCTAACAAACCAAGGAAGCATTTGATTTTTTTTGTAGTAATGAGAAGGGAAAAGTTTTTGATTTCTTTGATTTCATCCGGATTTGGCTTTACACCATCCGGAGTTATAATGTGGTTCAAGTAGGCAACCTCCTTCCTTAAAAACTTCGATTTATCAAGTTGGATCTTGAAATTCGCATCTCTGAGCCTCTGGAACACACATCTTAGTCATTCTAGGTGCTCTTGGAGCGATGTTGAAAATACGATTATGTCGTATAGATAGGCGAGACATTTTTCGTTTTGGATTCCACGTAAAATATTGTCAGTTACACGTTGAAACGTTGCCGGAGCGTTCTTCAAACCGAATAGCATACGCAGGAATTCGTAGTGGTCATTCTCTGTGTGGAACTTTTCAATGTCTTTTTCTTCCATCTTAATCTGATGGAAGCCACTAGCTAGGTCTAATATCGTAAAATACTGACATTTTCCGAACTTGTCTAAAAGATCATGGATATTTGGAAGTGGGTACTTATCGTCTATCGTTTTCTCGTTGAGTGTCCGATAATCGAGAACTACTCTCCACTTCTGTTGACCTGATGCGTCAGCCTTTTTGGGAACAACCCATATAGGAGACGCCCATGGCGAATTACTTGGCCTTATTATTTTCGAGTCTAACATTGTTTTTATTTGCTTGTCAACTTCTTGTTTACGAACGAAAGGGTAACGATACGATTACGAGTAGATAGGTACTTCGTCTGTCGTTCGTTTTTGTTGTTTAATTTTGTTTGTGGAAGTCAAAGGTGTTTCGTCTTTGTGAAAAATATCAGAAAATTCTCCACAAATTTTGAGAATCTTCGATTTTTCTTCTTAGTTCATGTGATCGTTTCTTATTTTTGAAAGATCCAATTTTTCATCATCAGACGACCGTGTATTCTACAAGTAACGTCGCTTTTCGACAGCTCGCTCCATTGCGATATGCAGAAATCGGCCCCGCCACAGCATGCCTTTTCATGAGGTGACATGACACATCTGTAATTTTTTTTCAAAATATCTTTCTCCACTACCATTTCGTTTATCGTAGACATTCTCTAGGTGTTCCTAGCAGGGACATGCCATGATCGTCCTCACAGGGACATCATATGAGATATATCAATCTGGACGTCCATAGGATGTTGTTATTATGACTTTTAAAAATATGTACTATCGTAGACATACCATGGACGTCCTCGCAGGGACATTATAGGAGATGTACCGATTGGAACGTCCTATGTACACCTCTAACGAGACATTTTCTTATCAGTCTTCCTCTGGACATCCATGGGAATTTCATTCGTGGAAATGATGAAAAGTGTACTGGATGGAACGACCCTTGGACAACGATTTCAGATCCAGGACGTTCGGAATTGTACCAAATGGGAACGTCCCTAGGACAATGTGTGCTACTAGGGTATCATCATTTGTCATATCCAAAGGTGCGAAAAACCTCATCTGAAATGACACAAGAATTTTTTTAATATCAAATTATTGTTCAAAAATGCCCACAGATACCGTTTGATATAATTCACTGGTATACCATTGTAAAGACGTTTCCAACAACAATGTCAGTAATGGAAAATCAAAAGCAACTGTTCACATGTCACGTAAACGAACCCGCACGATTCCTTCACTTCCCTAACCATTACGGTGCGTCAGAGATGGGGAAGATGATTTGCGATACCATATTATGGTATCCGTGGGCGTTAATGGGTCAATGGGGAGTCAAAAAACATTACTTTATAAACACAGAAACAAAATATACATATTCTCAATAAATAGCAAACATCACTCTTCGTCTTCAATATTTGATGAAAAATTTTGTTCTGATGAGATATTTGAGATGAATCATTTTTCAATCTACGCAGTGGTACATTAAAAAACAAAAGAAATAAGTCATGAGAAAATTGAGGTAGCAATACTTAAAAAAAATTATATTCACTTATATATCAATAGGATCTTTAAAAACATCACTTTATATAAACAAAATACACATTCTCTCTTTATAATTAACAAACATCATAATTTATCTTCCATTTTCTACCATAATTTTCATGCATTCAACGAAATATTTTTTTTTATTTTGTCTTCTATTTTTAATTCCGTAAGACAAAGTCCTTTTCCTGGAAAATTCTCCTTGGTTTATTTAGGACATGATAGGGTTTTCACTACTCTTTGTAGTCTCCATTGAACAAGTGCTACTCGCTGGAGATATTGGTTTGAACTATGGATCATAAACGTATATTTCATGAAAATATTCATAATATCCTCAGTGTACGGAGTGATTTCCAGATTTATTTTTTTCTACCCCAATTTTGCCGTAAGTCTTCTTGAGGTTCCTCCATTTCTTATTACATTTTTTATATGTTCTTGATTTTAAATACTTCCGATGACAGTCATCGGAGTGAATTCCAAGATGAATGAACCTCTGAAGAAGCTAGCCACTCGAGCCAGCGAAACGTCAGGAAGAAATTCCAAAAAACGACGGCCTTCAAACCCGAATAAAAGTAGTGATCCAAAACATAATTTGTAAATTGGGTTGTTAATATTTTCCAAAACATTGACGGATGCATTCAAATCTTGCTTCATTTTTAAGAAACATCACCAGGATTACTGTTGTCCAGGACCCTATCAACAGCTGCCTGAAAGATGAAGAAGTGGTACAAATTAAAATAACAAATGTAGAGAAAGACTCTACCTGTAATGAAAGCCACCTGGTCTGTGCTGAGTGAAGCAGTTTGTGAGGCTTCATATTAAAAAACTTTTGAAATTCATTAAGCCTCTCAATTCTTTAGCTTCTATTTACAAAGTAATTGAAAATATCCCTGATGAAATTCTCCAAGCTCTTTGGTAATTCCTTCTAGTTTTTTTGGGTCCTTAACCTACAATATTCTGAAAAGATAATAATTAATATTGATATCTATATAGTTTTATATCTGTATCATAATATATCATAATTGATAACATTGCGCAATTTTCATTATTTTCAATTTCTTGTTCCTTCATTCCAATACGAATACATTTACAAAACCGACTATAATAATCCGCTCTGAAGCTTTCAACAAACCCCAATTATCTCCAAGAAGTAAAGCCAAACGAAATTTAATATTTCTTTCAATTTCTGCAATTGCATTTATTCCTTTGGTTTCTAAGAATATCAGTTCTACAACTGATTGCGCTAAAATTCCATTTTTTCCAAGATCTTCGAAGCGTTAAAAATATGTTTTATAAATGCCCTTGTCCGGTAGGAGGAATACAAGGAAGAGAACAATACATTGCACCAAGCTTGTGGATGCCAGCTTGAGATCCTGTCGGATCCCCACATTCGAATCCGTCAAAATAAATAAATATTTGAAACAAATGGTCTTTCGAACAACAAATATTTGAAAGCCCGTAGAAAAGTAGTTTTACTAATAACCTCGGCCGCGAAAGCCTTAACCATTTTGTCAGATGTTATCTTCATTGGAAATATTTTTTATTTTCGTTTTCCAAAAATTAGTCTGCATTATATTTGTTATTTCAATATAATTTAATGTGTCTTTCAGACCTTTTGGAAATTGAAAAAAAAAATGTCACAACTTTTTGTATAGGAATGAATTGGGCATTGTAACTTTTTTTTGTTGTTTCCTAACGATATAGTCAATGGTTTATATAATAATGTTTTTTTTATGTTTGAATCGATAGTATTCTGTGCGAGGAATAAGTTCTTTTCGTGAGGGTGACTTTTTGAAAACAATTCATTTGGAGGAACTTCTATTACAATGGATATACATATAGACTGTACGACTTCAAAGTAGTAAAAAATGATGGCGACGGCTTGGCTCTGGTTTTATAGGTTCTATCCTAGCTGAGTCAGTGCACGTGCCTGCTGAGGTAGGTGCCTCGTGTCGGTACTCATTGGGGGCCTCCTATTGTTGAAGGTCCCATAATTCCTCCGCCCTTAGACTGAAATCCTGGGGCTAGCAACAGGATTCGAGGGTTCCCAGGGGATGTCGTGCATTTTAACATCTTGTGGCTGCCTGGTCCTGTTCATTTTTCTTTTTTGAAGAAGCTTGTAAATGAAAAACATTAAAAACATAAAATTAATAATTGTCCAGGCACTAATATTGTTGAAATGAATCGATTTGTTTAAAATTGTATTCAGTTTATCATGTTGAATATTCAGTGCATTTTTGATATGATTTACTTCATTTAAATCAAAAGTATCTAACTTCAGAGGCATAATTCAAATTTGAGTCTCTATTTTCAAAACAAGTGAAGTTCAGTTAAGGTAGTTTAATGTTTCTGAAAGTCGTTTATTTGCACAACACATCCAGGTTACAGTTCTAGTACGAAAGTTCCTTGGATTGGGACGACGTCTTTTTCATTCTCGCAATTTTGTTTGGCTGATGATTGTTCTGGAAAAATGATGATCCATTTGTTCTGCTCCATTTGGTGAATTTTCAGTTTCTTGATTTCAGCGGGAATCGCATGGCAATTTGATAAAGTTTCTGAATATTTCAGCATCTGCACTTCGCACGGGGCGTCTTCTTGAACTTTAGTTGGTATTGTCTGCACTGGAAGTGGATATAAATGGTAATTATTGTAATTTTCCCTTTCCACTATTGGTACTTCAATTATAAAAATGATTTGGTTACTTTTACTGAAACTTTTGATTTCCATTATATTTTCAATTTTTTCAATCTTTGGCTCGAAAGGCAATTTAGTGTTTGTCAAGTGACGACTAATTGATTTTATCTCTTTCAGAAGCTTATTCGGTTCAACCATTGAGTTATGAAAATTGTTCAGTTTTGAAAACGTTATAGCGATTTCTATATTCGAAAGTATGTCTGAAATCGTCTGGAAAGCAACAATTATTTGATAGATTATTGTCTGTATTGAAGAAAAATTATAATTTTCGATATTTTCTGAATCAATTTTCTTAAAAACATTTTCTATTTCAGAAATTTATTTTTCAAGGTATTCTGATTCAAAGTGAGAGTTTCAGTACTTTTATTGAAAGTATCAATGGATTTTTGAGAAGAGTGATTTGTTCGCTTACAATAGTTTTCAGTTTTTGTTGATTGTCTGAAAGTTAATTGCATTGTATAAAAGGTACGATAGGTGTACTTTGAATGTGGGTGAACTTAGAACACGAATTTGATGAAATAAGTTTAATATGTGACCGGAACGTTATAACACGGCAGTGCTCTATATTCTAATTCTAACGAATCTTATCAACTGATCAACTGTTGTCCCCCGACGCCTTGACCTTTCCGGTCAGCAGGTAGTTTTTGCAGGGGTCGTGGAATGTCAGGGCCGGCGTTAGGGCGTTTGTTACAGTCTCCCCCCCTGGCCTCGAACTCGCCTCGAGGAGGGGCCAGTACTCTGGTCAATCTTCTTTCTGGACGACTTCGGGGGTCGTCCCCGTTTGCGCAGGGGGCGCACAGGCGTTTCTTCCTCGCAGTTGGTAGCGTGCGTCAAGGAAGATACATGGTAAACTCCTATCGGTATCTCCGGATCGTTCGGGTCGGCGATTTCGAAACTAACAGGTGATACCTTTCTTCGTATGAGGTAAGGTCCATCCCTTCTTGGGAGGAACTTGGCGGTGATACCCTTTTGGGCATTGCTCAGGGCATGCGTATGTACCCATACCCGATCTCCGACATTATACGGATATGGATTACATCTATTGGCGTCAGCATATTCTTTATGGCGGTCTTGGGTCTTCTCGTTTACAGCCTTTGCTTCATGCCAGGTGGCTGCAATTTTTCTCAAATATGGGGTTATTTGGGGAATGAAGTTGTCACTATTTGCGATGGCTCGGAAATCGTTCTTAACGTCATCGGGAGTACGTAACTCTCTTCCGAAAGACAATAATGCTGCGGTATTTCCTGTTGATTCGCTCCAGGCGGTATTCATGGCGAAACGAATAGTAGGAATTTTGTCGGGCCACGAGCGATGATCATTTCCGACGAGGATGGCAAGTCTAGGTTTAAGATCTCGGTTTTTCCTTTCCACCATATTAGCAGACGGGTGGTAAAGGGGAGTAAAAGTCTCCTTGATATCCAGGACGTAACATGCTTGCTGCATGACTGCAGACACGAACTGTACTCCATTATCGCTGATTATTTTTCGAGGTAGTCCATACCGGAAAAATACCTCGTTGATGAGTGTAGTGGCACACTCTTCTGCGGTTGCCTGTTGGAGGGCAAATAGTTCTACCCATTTGGTGGAAACATCTTCGATAATAAATATCCACCTTTCTCCCTTCGGTCCTTCTGGGAGTGGACCAAAAAGGTCGATGGCAAGAGTTTCGAATCTTTGGGCATATACGGGTGTCCGAAGGAGACCTCCAGGTTTTTGGTTGGTGGCCTTATATCTTTGACACTCGGGACACTTGCTGATGTATTCTGCAACGAACCGTCGCATGCCAGGAAAGTAGTACCTTTTGGCTATTCGCTGTAAGGTACGTTCAACACCATAATGCGCAGCTTCAGGAGCGTCATGGTACTCTTGCAGTATCTTTACTCTTTCGTGATTTGGCACTAATATTTGTGCTTCTTCTTCTCCTTCAGGTGAGTAACGGTGCAGTACTCCTTGGGATAGCAAATAACTACGATCTGTCCATTTAACAAAATCGTCACTTTCGGTATCTTCGAAGCTTTTGATTATTTTGGCAAGGTCAGGATCCTTCAATTGTTCGTTACGGACGTCTTCTACGGTCCTGTGTGGAAGTTCTATTATGACTTCACATATATCACAAGCTTCACTGTGTTCATGATGACAGGGAGGTCGTGATAGGGTGTCAGCTACAACATTCCTTTTTCCAGGTAGATACTCAATTTTTATGTCGTATCCTTGGACCAGTAAGGCCCATCTTGCGAGCCTACCTGTGGGCGACTTCAAGGTCAGCAGCCATCTAAGAGGTTGATGATCACTTTGGATAGTTACAGGAGAACCTTCAATGTAGCCACGGAATTTATCTAGAGCCCATACAACGGCTAGAGCTTCCCTCTCAGATGTAGAATAATTTCTCTCGGCTGCATTCAACAAACGGCTAGCATACTCTACAGGGTGCTCTTCCTCTCCTTCCCCTTGCAAAAGGACGGCACCAAGCGCATAACTACTAGCATCTGTTCGAATCACATAGGGTTTTGCTTCATCAATCTGACGTAAGATTGGGGCATTCGTAAGCAGCTGCTTCAATTTGTCGAAAGAGGCTTGTTGCTCTGCAGACCATTTCCAAATAGATTTTTTTCTTGTTAGATCACTCAGTGGGCGAGACACTTCGGCAAAATTCTCAACAAAGCGTCGATACCAACTGGCCGTTTGTAAAAAGGATTGTACTTCTTTAACATTTCGCGGCGGTTGTCGATTAGCAATAGCGGAAGTCTTTTCTGGATCTACCGAGATTCCATGAGGGGTTATATAATGTCCAATGTATTTGACTTTCGAACACGCAAATACACACTTTTTCCGATTCGCGCACAGTTTGAACTGATCTAGTCTATCAAACACGGCTTTTAAATCGTTCATATGTTCATCGAAAGAGCCGGATAGCACTATTATATCGTCTAAATAGCATAATATGAGCACACTGCTAATACCACGACGAAAACGGTCCATTAGTCTTTGGAAAGTCATTGGAGCCCCTTTTAGACCAAACGGGGTCCGCAAATAGCGAAACGTTCCGAAAGGAGTAACGAAAGCGGTCTTGTCCCGATCAGACTCGGCTACGCGCACTTGATGATAACCGGATTTTAAGTCAATAGTCGACATCATAAATGTTTTCTTTGCCGCGTGCAGTAGATCGTCCATCCGTGGTAATGGATAGGAGTCAGTTATCGTTATAGCATTCAATTTGCGATAATCCACGCACAATCTTGTCCCACCATCCTTTTTTGGCACCAACACGACCGGAGCTGCCCACGCACTCTCGCATTCTTCGATAATACCCTGTTCTAGAAGACTATCGAGCTCGGCCTTCAGCGTTTCTTTCTTGGCTGGAGACAATCGATATGGCGGTAAAGCGATCGGAGCATGATTTCCTGTGTTTATCTGATGTTCTGCATAAGGGGTTGGCTCTCCCCCCATTTGGAAGGTACTCTTTCTGGCTTTCAAGAATTGGTTGAGGCGGGTCTTCTCGTTTTCGGAGAGCATCGTGCCCTCGTCCGCTCTCAAGTTTTCACACGTGGAAATGTCTACCTGCGCTTCGATAGGCTGCTCGAATAGTAGTTGGTTAGGTGTACCAATGTCTGCGAAATGCCACACTTTATTGTATATATCTAAAATAATTTTAGCTTCTGTCAAGAAATCGATACCTAGTAATGTTTTACTTGGCGAATTTGGGAAGATTATGAACTTGGTAGGTACGGTTTTAATGCCCAATTTTACATCTACCGAAGCAGTCAATACATTTTCGTTCCTACCATTTCCATCAGCAAATTTAACGAAAATGTTTTCTTCGTTGAAGCGTTGGCCTTTATTCTTCAAGAGATTATACAGCGTGATACCAGCAACACTTTGTTTAGCCCCTGTATCGATCAATCCAAGGCCATTATGACCTAGTATGTTAATATGAATAATAGGTCTTGGTTGTGGGCATACAAGTGTATCCAAAGAAAAGAAATCCAGCGACGACGTTTCTATGCCTGTGCAAACTGGGCAGTTTGATCGGATGAAACCTTGTTTTCCACATCCATAACATGCAACTGGGTTACTTAGGGTTGGTAAAGGCTTAGACGAATTAATGGTGGATGCGCCGGGAGTAGAATGTGTACGGGGTGCGTCTGCACTCGAAGTACTTGAATTAGAAGTAGTCTGACCCTTAGATTGTTGAGTCAGGAGCTTACGACATTCTTCCTTACTGTGTCCAGGAATTCGACAATAACTACAGCGAATCCGCTTGTGACCATTGTCACGTACTTGATGAGATTCCTCTCTCTTAACAATCGATACCTCAAGGGCATCCTCAACCTCACGGGCTGCCCTCAATAAGTCATTGAATGTTTTCACTGTCTCGCGAGAGATCTTTTGTCTGACGTTTTTATGTAGAAGGCCGTAAACCATATCGAGCTGTACGTTTTCTGTCAAAGTACCGGGCTCTAACTGAGCCAAGATCGACCTACATTTGCATATAAAAACATCTACAGAAGTTTTGGTGTCTTGCTCATTAGAAAAAAGTTCTCTATACACGCGATATGCTGTTTTTTTCGGGCCAAAAGTTATTCTTAACAAATTTACGGCTTCTGCCCAAGTAGAAATAGTATCTTTCACCCCTTGATACCATTTAGCTGCGAAGTCATCGAGAAGCATTGGAAGTCCCCGAAAAGTATTTTCTTCCGAAACTTGTGCACAATCTTTATAAATTTCAACGGCGTTTATGAACGCATTCACATCACTATCTATTTTACCATCGAATCGAGAAGGACATTTCGAGAGATTACCTCTCAATGGCTGTTCATTTCTAACCGAAATTTGGGATAAAAGTTGTTGAAACTGTTCGTTCGTAAGCACTACGTTTGATGAATTCATTTCAGTAGAATTATTCATATTCACACTCGGAGCTAAATCCTTCTCTGGAGCACTCGCGGAATATTGTTCAGCAATATTATTTTGTATGCGCACCGAACGCAAAAAATACGAATGTCCTGTCTCCGTTGTGTTGCGAATTGGCGGGAGGATTAACAAGAAATTGTGTACTTACAGAGTTGCTGCTTTATTTTATACTTTCTTTGACTTGTACCTGGACCTGAGATGCTGCATATACTCCCAAAAGCACTAAATTACGCACTTCACAAAGTCCGGTAACCGTATTCAAAGGTCTTTTCAAACTATAGTCAGTAGTATCGTTTCTAGTCCGTGATTGTTGAACCCGAAATCTAGTTACGATTTCCACTGTATACAGGAAAGCAATAAAACCGAGTCTTTTCGTCACTAAACAATGAATCGGAGCGAACCGTGATCGAAAGCAAGGTTTTTTGTCGGAGAGTTCACTTTTTCCGCGAAAACAACCGTTGCACACACTAAACTGCAAATTTTACGTGAACTAGCCCCACGTTGGGCGCCAATATAAAAGGTACGATAGGTGTACTTTGAATGTGGGTGAACTTAGAACACGAATTTGATGAAATAAGTTTAATATGTGACCGGAACGTTATAACACGGCAGTGCTCTATATTCTAATTCTAACGAATCTTATCAACTGATCAACTGTTGTCCCCCGACGCCTTGACCTTTCCGGTCAGCAGGTAGTTTTTGCAGGGGTCGTGGAATGTCAGGGCCGGCGTTAGGGCGTTTGTTAC
>JAVJAQ010000862.1:0-81098 GCA_032362365.1 Zygogramma bicolorata | reverse complement strand
AAAAAAAAAATTCCAAAAAAAAAATTCCAAAAAAAAGCGACTAACAAACACAATCTGATGGCAGCAATACTCAACATTTCTCATGTATCATCCTGTATACCGCAAAAAAATTAAAAGTCGACTACTTCCTTGCATAACATCAAACGCACATGAAAATTTTGCATTTTGTCCACTTATCACTAGCTGATACGAGTAACATCAACACTGCTTCAACGAAGTAGGCCACGAACGCAAATAAAAACAATTTTTTTATGTCCATTTTTTAAAATCAGTCCGTCATGGATATTGTTTGGAAGTTGATGGCATCTCTTCTGAAAAAGTTGTCGTTGAGTCCTCCTTGGTAGCTAGAGGGGGAATCTGCAAGAGGAAGTGGGTGTGAATCCTGTAAGAATCGGTGGATTTTGTGCAGAAAAATCGCCTGCAGAAAGGCCGTGGCGTTAGTCTACAGGATGTACTGTCATTTCAAAAGTACATGGCTAAACTTCATCGATTCATTCATTCATTTAGGTATCACACAAACAGAACGAATCCGAGATGAGCCCATTAAGTTGATAACAGAGTACCTATAGTTGATAGAAGAGGTGAACAGGAAAGTCATAAAACATCACCTCACCCTAAGTGTTAATAGTATCTATATCATGATAATTTTTTATTCTTGTGTTTTGTATAGATAATGGGATATGTAACATGACTCGATAAATTGGATGACTACATTCAATGAACCAAAAACCAAAATAAGCGAATTCTCGTTTCATATTCTTTGTAAAATTTAATTCAAAATTATATTCTTAGGAGATTCATTCTTGTGTTTGTGGATTGGTACTGTATCTAGTTATATCCATAAAGCAAGCGATTGTTTTACATACTTGCTGTCATCCAGTGTCTCGTTGATCATTGAAAATGAGAAAAAGCGAAGAAATGTGTGCTTTACCAGCAGAAATTACAGCACAAACATGAGGGTAGTAGAAAAAGTACAGTACGCAACTCGAAGTTAAGGCTAGTAACGTGCACTTGCAAATTGCCGCACTCAGCTGAGCCTCTTGCCCACAATTTTCGCATATGCCTAATAGTCTAAAGATAGCGACCAAATCACCGGCTGATCGCATAATGGATGGAAAAATTATATAATGTAGTCCCAAACGTGTAGTTTATGAAAACCGATGACTGCCAGCTCGAGCACCTTGCGTTCATTGATAAAAAAAAATTTAATTGCTGTTTTGCAGGTCAAAATCTGACTGATTGCGTTTTGCTTCAAAATTCGTTTATACATAGAAAACATAGTCTTAAATATGATTTATGGTGACTGACACTCGAAATCGGTTGTTAAACCCTGACTGCCACTCGAAAACGGGGTAATAAAAATGTTGAAAATCCGACTCATCGCAAAGTGGATGAAAATCGGATATGACGTTATTGAACACATTCAAAGAGCATTCCCGGGTGACTGCCACCTCAAGGCCGTTGCTTGCCAGTGACTGCCAGCTCTCAAAGTTTGCTCTGCACTTGAATATTGCCAAGATATCAGTATTCTATAATATAGCATTTCGGCTAAGATATCAATATACGATGAATAGTCATATAGTATATCATGAACCAAGTGTGAAATGGAATGTTCATAATAAAAAAATCATAATATTATAAATCAATATTATTATATATTTTTTTATATATAAAAGGACTACATTGTTACTGTTAGATCTCAATCGTCACTCTCACTATCGCTATCGATATCACTTAAGTGAACGTCTTCTGAAATGGCCTCAATAGTATCTGAATCAGTATTGTCATCCGAAAGTTCTGGCTGGATTATTATATTCCCAACGAATTGAGGGACCTGCTCACCCTTGAACCAGAAAAATGTATATTTAGTATAACTACTTCTCTTCGGGCTTGAAGGCCGTCGTTCTTCGGAATTTCTTCCTGACGTTTCGCTAGCGCGAGTGGCCAGCTTTTTCAGAGGCTTATTCATCTCCGATGACTCTGAAGAAGCTGGCCACTCGCGCTAGCGAAACGTCAGGAAGAAATTCCGAAGAACGACGGCCTTCAAGCCCGAAGAGAAGTAGTTATACTAATAACCTCGGCCGCGAAAGCCTTAACCATTTTGTCAAATGTATATTTGTTATTTTTTTCAGTCCACCCATATTCGGTGGGGCAAAGAGTGGTGGGAGATTTCTGGTAGGCGTGACACCAAATATTTGCGATGTATTTTGTTCGTAGACCTTGCTCTTCGAGTTCTGATTTGCATGGGGGGATTGTCGAATCATCAAAAGTAGTCGCCTTTTTGGCGAATGTCTCGTTGACTGCATTTACCTTGAAATTGTCCCAGAAAACGGATAATCGCGCCTCGTTCACATGTCGTACGCCCTTAACGCCATACATCTGACATACAAATGATTCGATTTTTTCGAAACTTGCGTCATCGATAGCTGCGTCGTTCCCAAGCTGTGCAAAAGCTGCCTGGTATTCCGTAGAATGTTGCAATAAAGTCAAAATTTTTTTTTTACCCTTTCTGAAGAAAGAAGGATTGAAATCGCATCCTGTGAATGCGTGGTATCCAGGTAGCGATTTGCAAAGATCGGAGCCGAGATGAGAATACAAGTTCGAAACATCAATATATCGCTGCCAATTTGAAACTCCGACATTCATCCATATTTTCGTTCCGCTGGTAACGTGTTTCATGTTTGCAGGTCACATGACAAGTCAAATGTTGTGATACGTTGTTTCGATACAGACATTTTGGTAATAATGCTTGCAAATACTGATTCAGATACTATTGAGGGCATTTCAGAAGACGTTGACTCAAGTGATATCGATAGCGATAGTGGTAGTGACGATTGAGATCTAACAGTAACAATGTAGTCCTTTTATATATAAAAAAATATATAATAATATTAATTTACAAAATTATGATTTCTTTATTATGAACATTCCATTTTACACTTGGTTTATGATATACTATATGACTATTCATCGTATATTAATATCTTAGCCGAAATGCTATATTATAGAATACTGATATCTTGGCAATCTTCAAGTGCGCCAGGCGATGCAGAGCAAACTTTGAGGGGTGGCAGTCACTGGAAAGCAACGGCCTTGAGGTTGCAGTCACCCGGGAATGCTCTTTGAATGTGTTCAATGACGTCATATCCGATTTTCATCCACTTTGCGATGAGTTGGATTTTCAACATTTTTATTACCCCGTTTTCGAGTGGCAGTCAGGGTTTAACAACCGATATCGAGTGGCAGTCACCAAAAATCATATTAAAGACTATGTTTTCTATGTATAAATGAATTTTGAAGCAAAACGCAATCAATCAGATTTTGACCTGCAAAACAGCAATTATTTTTTTTATCAATGAACGCAAGGTGCCCGAGCTGGCAGTCATCGGTTTTCATATAATACACGTTCCGGACTACATTATATAATTTTTCCATCCATTATGCGATCAGCCGGTGATTTGGTCGCTATCTCTTAGACTATAATAGGCTACTTATCATCCTCGTTAGGAAATATACTAGTTTCGAGAATGTTTGATAGGTGAATTTCTGCAACATCGGTTCTCACTGATTGTTTTATCGTTCATGTTTAGGTTAGATTTCACGTAGATGTATTAAAACATTCAGATGGAAAAATGATCATGCCTATTTCTTATCCCATTGATATTGTATTGAACATTATTACCACACATCGATATAGAAAAGAATTATATATTGTTTAATTTCTCATTTCCCTTATATTCTTTATCTAAGGCTCAGTGACCACTGAAGCGACAGAAAATACATGTAGAAAACTGATTGTGAGTCGATGACAAAGCTATTTGAAACAATATCTCGTATCCACTTTCGGTTGAAATAATTTGGCATGGTACATATTTTTTTAAGAGAATTTCAATATAGGTAGGAGAAAAAAGTTGAGTTCTATCATTTTCGTTTCTCCTTCATATTAACTCAATTGTCATTCGCTTTCGAAAAACTCAAATGAGCCGTGAATGTTATGATTCCAACAAGGTTTGATTCAAAACTACTTTTTATTGATTCAATCCACAATCAACACGGGTTGTTTCATTTTTGTTTTTATTCTTCCTCTTCAAACACTCTCAAAAAACAATCAATTTGTTGGATGCACAGACGGTCACATTCCGTCAAACTTCTGAAATATTCGGTTCATTCCATCATATTTTCCGCAATGGTTCAATAATTACAACGTGAAGTATATCAATTTCAATTGAAGCAACTATACGTGAAATGAGTACATTCATAACTGTATTCTATTAGAAAAAGGATATATTTAAAATTTGTTAATTTCCGTTATTATCATCATCCATGAAATTTAGCCAAGCATCAAGCAGTAGACCACCTACGTTCGGAATAGGTACACTCCAAATAGGAAGCCAAATTTCAAGTTACTCAGTTGAGCAAAACGATATCTGAACGTATAGAATGCAAGCCAAAATTATACTATCAAAAACGTCATCAAGGAGCCTAGACAAAAATAAAACAAGTGTGTCAAAGTTTCGTTGAATAATTGAGAGGAGAAGTACCATATATATAAAAACGGAAATAATTCGAAAAGAATAAATTCATTCATTCATTGTTATTATCTTCTCAGATCAATATAACATATTGTATACGATAAAAGTGGTTTGATCAACAGAAAAATTGACACACTGATAACAAGGGCGTTGTGTTAATAAGCGTGTTTGTTTTGGTATAGCCATTGCAAGAAAGAGAAATAACGGAACAGAAAAAATCAAAACCTGTTTAAGTGTAGGTGGTATTCGTGATACCTATCTGGGAGGATAGCTCAGTCTGTAAAAGAATTAAAACAGTAGCTGAAATTAGAATGAACCATAGAATTTGTCAGACAAAATAGCTTTTTTGTTTTTCGATACCCTATCTGATTTTGTAGGAACATATTTCCCAATAAAAGTATTAGTTGTCAAAGTTTAAGTAAATGAATGCACTATCGTGATGAACATCCCCAAATGCAGTAAAATAACCATAGTTGCTAGATTTTTGTAACCTATAACCACAATGAATTCATATTTTAGCATTTGGTAAGTTATTTTTCAACGAAATTTACAGGTTTGGTCGAAGAGCTCTAGAGCACCCTCTCAATAATAAAGCATCATATTGCTGTATTCGCAATTAAAATGTAATGTACATTTGAAACAAATATATGATGCTATCCGAACTAGCCAACCCCGATCAATAAATTCTTGATATACATATGCTTCATTCACATAACAGAGCTGTACGGAACAAACTCATATACTTTTCCAGTTGCAAACTGGTAGTGTAGACCATGACAAAAGAAAAAACATCTTCTTGTGATACATTTCAACACAGTGAACACTTATAATAGGTGTTTTTTCATTTAAGTATTCTTCACAGAGATTGCTGGGCACATACTTTACTCGTTCTGTGCCAACATGGATTGGACAAGCTGTACCTGTGTCTCTCTTTGATTTCTCTCTTTTCAAAGTTATATCCACCGCAACCTTCTCCATAAGATAATGAAAGTAGTTGTTTCGCAACAATTCCTTGGCAAAAAGGTGTCTTGTCATCAAAAATTATTTGCCTTCACTTGTTATTTGAGATAACCAGAACAGCTACACGATCGACAACGAATCTGTGAAGGCCTTTGATCTTTCAGTAACCACTAACAGCTTCTGCTTCAGTAGCCACTTCTGATCACAAGAACTATCTGTTATAAGTACTTATTCAGGCACTACCACACCAAGCAGTGAGATGTCTTCATATCATATGAAGTATCAGGTTGCTGGGATGGTTTCCCCATTATTTTTCAATTCACAAACCGAAGTAGTTCAAGTCGATTCTCTGAAGCAAGTAGCTGAAGTTTGTATTTTAAAACTTTTAGATTTCCACAGAGCTCACCAGAATCATTCTAGAGTGCGGAAAACGTTTATAATTTTTCTTTGTGTCTGCATGGCACATCCGAGCAGAATGATCTCTCACTCTTTTATCGAAACATGTCAATGGGTGAATGTCCTTAGCGTGGATTCTAAAAGACGTTGAACATTCAATACTTGTTCATTTCTATTGTTATTTGACTAGACTTATTAAATGATATTCATTGGATTTGCAATTAATTGAAAAACGAAATGCTTGTGTGGGAAACAATTAGAAATATTCCATCGAACTACGAATACGCTCATTAAAACCACAATCTGGATAATTATCTGAGATGCAACAGTTGATGTAAATGGTTTTCAGAAGGAGTGATGTACATAGTTTTGTGTGTTGAAGGCCTGAATGAAAAATCATTCGAACATTTTCGAAATCAAACGCTACAAACATCAGATTCAGTAGTATGTTCAAATACTGGTCTAAACTCATCAATAGTATAGGGATGTTCCTTCACAAAAAGTATCTTCCATTACTCTTTACCTGCTTGTCCTCTTCCAGAGTAGGAAGAAGATCGTCCGTAGAGTGGAGACTTGGAGTAGGAGCAATGCGCATAGTTGAGTTTGTGCCTGTTCCCGATAGTTTCGAATACCTCCTTTCCATCTCCTTTTCCTCTTTCTGCTGGCGTTCTCTGTCGTACCTACGAGCACTGTAACTCCTGATGGAATTCATGCTGTGAACTGACGCTATGCTAGGGCGTCTAGAGCCTAGAAAAAAGTTTGACTTAAATCTCTCAGATACTTTTTCAATATTTCACATATCATATGAGTGAATGAGATTTTTCATGACTTTGTTGATCAACATGACTTGTTAATTTGAAGTTCATGAATTTTCTCATATTTACATGCAAATGATGCATGCGGAGATGTTTCTAATTTTTTATTTGTAAGACGGTACAGTGAGATTATATAATCCAAGGAAATATTGACGTATCTCCATTACTTTTCGAAGAGTTTGCACCCGTATTATGCCTCATGGCCACCCAATGGGATACACGCTATTTCATTTATTTAATAGATGAATTCAATAACACAACCACTCAACACACATTATGCCAATCGAGTTGAAAGAGAAAACATTGACATTTTAATGAAAAGATATCTACTAAAAAAGAATGATTTATCTCTTCCGAAAATACAAACTTGGTTGGAAGAATTTACGTGAAGTGGCGATGTTTTACAGCTAGGTAAATTATATCTGCGATTTTCCCTTGTTTCACCAAAAACCGCATTTGTGTTCGTTTCGAAAATATTCATTCATTCCTCATATGGGGATTTGATTCGATATAATTCACACAATGAGTTCCGTTACAATTGATTGCAGATTGATTCAACAATCATTACTTCAGTCAGAGAAAAACTGCGAATGAGGTTTCATCAAAATAATTACATTAGTCTCTCACATATCCGTCTCACGTACTGACAATAATGCATGCAACACTCGAAATCGACAAAGGAAAAATCACATGTCCTTCTTCTCATTATCATTAAATTGAAGTTATTCTGTATTTTTCGTGTTTGTCGAATCTAATACAATCTACAAGCCATTCGAAAACACAAAGCATGCATTGTGTATAGTGCCAGTGTTGTTATTTAGTAGTTTTTCAATTTATGTTACCTCTAAACACTTTTAACGAAATTTCTACTGTGATACAGAATGTATATTTAGTGTGAACAGAATGCAATATTAGGAATTATTTCATAAAAAGCCGTTTTCACCTTTGCCATCTTGCTTTCTCCGTGCTGCATAATTACTAGATTATGATCTTGATGACTGTAACGACATCGGATCGTTATCAAACATCGTATGATGTAAATAGTACTGAGCGGTCGTGATTTTTCTGTGATTGTGGTTTTCCGAAAATTCAACTTTGTAATATTCCCCCTTCAGTGATGATCATCGCTTCCTTCATAACAACTCAGTAAATATTTCGATGAACTTGAATTGATCCCCTCTCTGACTTCATTGGTACAAAATGCGACAAATGCAAGTATTTTTTTGTTCGCTTTAGGGTAATTGAGGAATGTTTAGCTCAGATTCAAGGTAATAATTTCAAGCAATTCTCAACCAGCTATTTGAATTCGATTATTTTCTGGTACGCCAGAAAAAAATTCATTCCACCATTGTTTTATTTATTGTTTCTCATCATTCAACAAGTTTTTATTTATGATAAGAAGTGTTGACAGTGGATGTACACAAAGATTCACACCACTGAACGATACATGGATTCGAAGACTATGGAACACAGGAAAATAGAAAAAATGCAGTCGATGCGATTTGTGACTGTTTTGAGATCCAAGTTTTGTTATGATTGGGTGAGAACGAAATCTTCGTATATCCCAGATATTCACACGATCATCTAGTCTGGAATGCGCTAATATTTTAGTTTCATCAAATGAAGAGGATTTGGAAAAAAAGTCTAGTCAGGATTCCATAATGTTATTGAATGAAACGAATCGAGGCAAAATATTTTCAATCCTCCCAAAATTAGAAAAGTTCTACCTTGAATCTCACTACAAATACTCGAATTGAGAATAGGAACTGGATAATATTCCCTAACCTAGTCGATATAAGGACAAGATGCAATATCGATTCTACGACTATGGTGCGGTCGAGAGTCCGGTTCAAAAATAGCGGAGACCTGAAGAGTTGAGAGGGTATGACTGCGGGTGGTTTGCCTATTTCAAATTATAAGTGTATTTGGACACATAGTTTCAAAGTAGGAACTTGTATTTCGGGTTTTATAATCCAAGTAACTGCCTTTCGGGATTAGACATTTCCGAATTGAATAATTGCTATCATTCAAAATAATGTTTCGATATGTCTCATTATATGTATCAGTTTCGAGTTTCATTTCGACATTTTTCATAATAATTTGCTGGTATTCAAGTGGAGTTTGCTGTGGAGAATTGTTGTGTATATTTGTGCCGTTGTGTGAATCAGTGAAGTTGAGTTATTCCTTTATCATTTCGATCTCTTATATCTGATCATTGAATTTGGAAGTTTTATTTGATTCGCTAAGTTATTTGAGTCACGTGAGTAGAATTGAGAGTCACGTTTGATTCATGAATAATGACACTCAGATCCTAATTTCATGGCTGTCATCTAACAGTTTCATCGCTGTTTGGAAGAAGCGTTTTATCGGGGGTTATATCCCAAGTGCACCAAGTTTATTCGGTTAAAATGGAAAGTGCACTTCCATAATTCTCGAAATTTTGCTTAGCAAATGACTTGAGTGTATGATAATTTGATGAAATCTCGAGACCGCAGGTCGAGGGATTTTATTTTAAATTATTATACACGAAAGCATTTGCTTGAAAGCAAAATTTTGAAAATCATGGAAATGCACGCATTTTGGTCCATTGAACTTGGTGAAGGAGGGATATATGTTTAGATTATTTCCAGAAAACATGTAAACTCAGGAAACATCAAAATCGAACACAGGAACAATATAGTACCAGAGATAGTACCTGAAAAGTGATCCAAACGCCCGGTTTATTTCGAACATTTTAATCGGCTAAAAGGTCTAGTGCATTTAATCACTGTAAAACTCTGTAAAAGCAGTCTAGCCTTCAACTGTTTCATCGTTTATTCGCATTGAGGGAAATAATCGCTGTAAAATTCGAACACTTCAACTTTTCATCATTTTATCGCTGCGAAGGAAATAATCGTACCAATTTTTCAGAATATTTCAATCGCGAATATATCTGTCAAATTGGTATCGCGAACGATTAATAGGAACCTACGCACAAATACTCAGTCCATACAGTGTGACTTAGTGTTCATATATAGTTATTCTTATATAAGGGTAAATCTCGCTTCTGTATAAATCATAACCGCATTTCCAGAACTTCGTGAATATCTGAGCAGACAAGAAACTAGTATAAATAAACAGTGACAGTGCAACAGAGAAGACAGTCTCATCAGCTACAATTCCGAATGCAGAGAAAAGTTCCTATGCAATGGATGAGCGACAATGTTGGAGAATTTCCTGAGAAACAGTTGGTAGTCGTGTATTTCAGTTATGCGGCATATTTTGTTCTTTGTTGCTTAGTGTGAAGTGGATGACTCCGTTTTGCTTTTGGGATACTGAAAGTCATTTATCACCAAACCCACAGTTTGACGTACAACTCTTACGACTCTTTCAGATGGAAATAACCAACAATTTCCATCTTTATCGAAGACAAACACTTCTCACGCGCACCCTCTCGTTTCTCCCATCTATCTGACAGATCACCCATGTATCCTTGTATTCAAAAACTTGCCCTTAGAGATTGCCTGAAGAATCCTCTTGAGAGATGTGACAATGAATAAGATCTATGATATTTATGTCCAGCATGCCTTGTGCTTTTGAAAATCATCAATTTTCTTATGTTTATATTCGAATGATGCATGTGAAGAGGTGTCTAATTTCCTATTTGTAAGACGGTATACTGAGACTTATGGAATCTAAGATAATATATGTGTGTTTCTATTACTTTTCGAAGAGTTTGTACCCGTATTGTCTCATAGACACTCAATGGAATACAGACCATATTATTCCCAATTCCTAATGAGATCAATCGTGCATCAAAGTTCTGCGAAATATTTTGTTTTGTGCTCTCAAGTGTTAGATGGATGAATTCTTTTCGTTATTGCTATACCGAGTGTCATTTATCACCGAACCAACAGAAAAAATTAAATAATTTCAATCATTGATGAATATATTGATAAATGTGTTCCATAGCCTTCCACCACGCTCTCAGACGGAGCCCTACCGGCGCCTAGCCTGGTGTCGTGTATTTTCGCGACCTCTAGCGGGGGCACGTGACAGTAGGAGAGCAGCAAGATGGCGGCGGTGCGGGCCGCACCTGCGCGGGAGTGGACGGCGCCTGCGCGAAACCCTGGCGCGCTACTCGCCCGCCGCGACTGAACCGTAGCGAAAGTGCGCCGACTCGACGCCCTTGACGTCTCGCTGCGTTCGACGATCGGCATCGGTAACGAGCCTGGAACAGTGTTGTCAATAGAAAAGAATGAAATTACGGTCCTCCTCATCCGAAACGGTGTTATCCTAACTGGCTTAATGGAATTCCAAAAGGACTGAATTATTTATTGTATAACAGTCGAATAGCGTTGTTTCGAGGACTGTTTGTGTTTATTAAGCCTTCTGTTGTGATAATTTCGTTTTGTAGAGAAAACTGTAAATGATTTTATAGTGACTTTTTCAATATATGCTGTAACGAATGATACGATCATTCCTTTTAAAATAATATTATACTTTGTGAGCAATTTTTAACAATATCAAAAATATAATATTTATTAGACTTGTATACCTACTTTATGAGTGTTATTATATACTATATAACTAGTAGCTACAAAATGAACTATAAGCCTCTCCCTTCATAAATCCCTCCTGGGATGAAAAAGTGTATTACAGAATGAATTCTGTCTAAGGTCTGCGTTATAAGACTGGAGTGGATGTAACCTCATTTTTGCATTGAAACATTTCTCGAGGGGTTGCTCTACAAAATAAAATGACACTTTTAACACTTGTACCATAAATAACTATTATAATTTTCACTACCAATGTTGCCCCAAACGGCTCAAGTCGTTTAAATGAATTTCTATTTTTCAATAAAATGCATGATGTACTTTCAAATTGAAATATAACTCCTTCACTAAAAAATAATGCTTCTTTTATACTGTTATATGACAAAATGGTTTCATTGTGCTCGCAATAACAGCTTTAAAAAGGATCGCTTCAATCTCATATCATAGATGTGACTACGTGACACAGTATAAAATAATTTCATAAAGGTGTATGAATAAGTATGAAACATTCGTATGAGAGTTGTATGAACTTTCAATAAAACTCTTATACTACCAAACAGTTAAAATGGCCCCTTTTTAGTTGTATAGGGATCATTAAATTGTTTTGCAGACGGTTATAAGAATTTTAGTATCCTATAAGATATATCTTGTAGCAGTTTATACAAACCTAATAGAATTCAATTTGCTATTTGGGATTTTATACAATTTATGCGATTTGTCCTAAACTATGCACAGTATGAGTTGAATTTATTTCTTTTCCAGAAAAAAAACTTTTTCCAGAAAATAACCGATCACAAAAATAAATTGATGATACCCAAAAATAAAAACTATGAACGATCAAAATGGAATTTGAATATGCCGGATGACCCAGAACGAATTCACTCCCCTTGACCTTGGTGGTTATTTTGTGTGAATTTCAAATTCAGTAGGTACTTAGATTTGATGTCATGAGTGTAAAATTTAGCAAGTATAAAACCATATATGACACTTGCGGTTTGAGCATGATTTTTTGGACGATTACGAATGGGTTTCGAACGCTACCCTTCAGGGCGCGCATTGACTTCGCATGACATGTACTGTGTTTGTTTACACTGAGCGTGTCAGTTTCAATTGTTATACACATCACAGATAAAGCTAAAAAAAGATCTTACAAGTGTTGTATGGTACCAAAGTGCAGAAATACTATACACAATCACAATCAATGGTGAAGAATGAAGAGAAGGAATGATGTATCTCCATAATCGTCTTCAAATCGTTGTGAACATCATTTCAATGTAACTATACTATGTTTATGAACAGCACAGTGTGAATCAGTCAGAAGTAAGTTCTGCGATGAGCTATTTAGCAGGGGAAAATTTGTCTCAGAACTAACCCAACTTATTTAACAACATATCTGAATATAAATTTATAATATACATCACTGCTATGGACTAAAATAGATCGTATAACATAACGATTGCCTCGCAGCTTCCACCCCTATGGCCTCTGCATACGTCAAATCTAGATTTGATGGAAAAAATGCTGTTATCATATATATATATATATATATATATATATATATATATATATATATTTTCATTTTCGGTGGAGTGCTCGAGTGTGCTTAGACGAAATCAGTTCCAGTCGTCGTTCTGGATTAACTACCAATCCAGAGTCAATGGAAATTTCCACAAAAATACATGTTTGAAACTTTTTTTTCATAAGCACCACTAGCACATGAATATCGACGCCGATAAATCCAATGTTGTGTCGTCTTTCGTCACATTTCAATTCGACTAATAGTGACCCATTTAGTAAGTAAGAAGTTCCGTCGCTAAGTCTCTACTTTTAATATAATATTCTATCCGTTTGAATAATAACTGAGTAGAAAAATGCATTTCAATAATAATGTGACGATAATAAAAATACTTGAAAAAGAATATCCGAAATAGCTTTGAATATTATGCATATTCCCTATTCATCAATAACTCGAATTTTTCCATGTAGTTTTTTTGGTTTGTCAACCTTCCACAATATGGAAAAAAAACAATATTCGAACCTATACAAGGATGGAAGGACAGATTTCCAGTCTACGCCGGATATTTGCTGCGTTAATTAAAAAAAAGACATACAACCTAGTCTAACTCTTCCTCAACTGCCTGAGAAAATAAAATGTTTCGTCACTAGGTATAATGTTGGTACAACATTCAAAACAACGAATACTTCATTTTCGATACTGACACATACTGAACCAACTAACAGAAAATTGTATTTATCAAATTTCTTGTTCGTGCGTACAAAAATCGTTTGGATTTTTTACCCGGGGTAAAAAAAATGCAACTAGTGTCGTTCGATACTTCAGGAGTAGAGTGAGAGGAGCTACCCTTCAGTACCCTCTTGGGGATATGGACGTTAGGAGTCTGGAGTGGACATGCGCACTTAAACTGTTTTGATGTAATTTAAAAACTTAGCACAGGAATATATTGGCTCATTTCAATCTTCATCAAAATTCAGTTACACACAAACAAATCATTCCAAATTCCTTAATTTTTTTATAAATTCAACCTTGACATACTATATACTCCTATTTTCATCTATTGTTCCTCTGAAAACTCTTGGAATGATTGACAGACACTCAAATTATAGGAAGGGAGAGCAACGACAGGAAACAGAAATTGGAATTTGCTTTCACCATGCTGTCTGTGGATTGTTCATTTGAGATAAATTGCATCTGGCTTCCCCTCTTGAATAACAAGATGCTATGTAAAATTTCCTATCTCCGACAAATATTCAGAAACGATAATTGGCGTGAATAAGTATGATACACGAACCTAGAAGAGAAATACTAAATATCAGCTCTTGTATTTTTTTGTCAGCCAAATTTGAGTTGTGCGAGGAGTTGCTGACTGATAGGACTTGTTTCATTCAGATGGAATTGTTTGTAATTGACGCAGTAACTTGGGGTAGATTAAAAACCTGCCCTTCTACACTTGTATATATTCTAATAACAATTCTCGACTTTCCAGATTGTGGTAGGTTAGCGACACAAAAAAACTAGGAAAAAAAAAACTGATACTCCTCAAAATCGAACAGTAACTACGTCATTTTGTGCAGAAACTCCTATAGGAAGAGCAATGTATGGTCCTTCAAAGCTTGGAGAAGGAAATACCCCGTCCTTTTTCTGCGCCCAGTATACATCATTTCCCTCTATTTACCTTTCACTGTTTTTTATTATACAACTTAAAAAAAAATCTCGATGTGCATTCGGTTTCTTGATACAACCTCCAAATCGCATAGGGAATGTTTTGCCCGTTCTATATTGAAAAACGTTGAGGTGAATAGAGAAGCGCTTGACGAATGAAAAAATATGTTTCTGATCGTTTCTTTGATGCTGAAAAGGCAGGTTATGCTCTTCTTCCGAGCTTGGAAAGGGCAATGACCTAGTTATTCTAAAAGCTCATGAAGAATTTTTTAGCTGTGAAGTTTCATAATCTAAGAGGTTGAATTTGGAAGTCTCATCAGTTATTCCTTCAATTCGAAAAAATAGAACAAAAAAAAACAGGACCAGATTTGAGAAAAATAAAGTTCCTTTGGAGAAACTATGGGGGTGACATCAGGGTTTATTCTCCTTCGACCTCAAAAAATGGAGCTATAAAAAACAGGGGTACCTACCCCAGAGTGTATTTTTCAATTATGTGGCTGAAGGATGTTGAGGTTTTATGCGTCAACATATTCATTTCCTGGCTAGAAAGGACAACTCTTAGAAAGTGGAAGTGAACTTTGCTTTCACTCATTACAGGAATGCCAATATAACTAGAATTTCACGACCCACCAATGAAAGAAGCTTATTTCAAAACATCCTCCTCTCATCCAATGACTTCTATGATCAATGCGCATGCATCGTTTCTATAGAAAGTGCTGCATGAAATAATCGTATTTTTCAGTGAAAAGAACGAAGTGGAAGTTGAAGTGAAAATTACAGTTGTATGAATCCACCTTGAGAAATAAGGGAGGGGGCTGCGAGTGATTTTATCGAACCAGAAATTGAATTCTATAAGATTATTCATGAAAGCTGTGATATATAAACAATGAGGAATTGTTTTTTTCTTATTGAAATAAATTTCACCGATCCTATGGACTGTGTGCAGATGTGGGAAATGAATATCGGTTCATGGGACTCTCAATGGAACGTTGAGCCAGCCAGCCTAATCACAGTAGACCAGTCCAAAATTAGTGATTTGGTCGTGACAGACTATCATTTATGCTATCGAACTATCCTACTTTCAATCATAAGAACCAGCAGGCGACTGCATGCTTCCTACTTATCAGTTGTTGGCTGGCAAAAATAGTGCAGTGGTTCAATTTAATAGTTGATAGTCCGTTGTTCAACCTGGTCGACTGTTGCCTCGTCCACACTGTATCAATTTCGCATGAGTCGTTAATCATTTTTCACACTCGTACATATATTAATTGAGGGAAGACCTCTTGAAGTACATTTAACTTATTCCTTGATTAAATGTGTGTGTTCAAGGCGTGAAAGTGTGTACACATAAATTAGGCAACCGATGATCGACATACAAGTGACATTTCCGAAAGTGCAGATGTTTTCTGTACAGAATCCTTTCTATTGGAAAATATTTCGAAAAATTCTTCAACTCAAAGTAGGAATAAACATATTTTCAAGTGGTTCCGCAGAAAACATTCATTTAGTTGGTTTCGAACTCTTTTAATGATTTTCATTCACAACTTTTGTATCTAGCTGGTATTTTGATGAAGACATATAGGGGATTCGGGACTAACGTTTGCCACCCAAAATTGATAAAATGGGTGGAGTCGAAGATTCATCAGAGAAATCTAAAAAATACTCATCTACTGACATTCTATTATTATAATTTTGTGTTATATTGAAGAACGACTTGATGTCCTTTGAAGTTGGTCTTCTACATTCTCTGATATTCACATATCTAAGTCAGTTTTCCTGAATGAAAAGTGTGAGTACGTAAATTGAATGAATCATGAAGATTTGATATGGGAGGTTAAAATGAATTCCACTACTCCTTTTCCAACTGAAAATATCAATTGTAATTCAAATCTTGACAATTGTAATACATAAAAATCATTTGTTATTCAGATAAGTTGGTAGATAGGGACACACGACGAATACACATATATACTATTGATCATCATTGGGGGGGATTTTTTGACTAAAACGTATTTAAACTATCGACTTTCCTATTACAGATGCCCCAACTTGAAGAGATTTAACTACCTGTAAGATTCGTCTGTGATGATTTTTTTGAAGGAATTGAGGTTTTGTAATTGCTTCATCTTCGCTTTGCTTGTTCAGGGGTTTTTGTTGATGAATATGTGTCGTAGTCGTCTGATGGTATTCACAAATTGGAATCACGTTGTTAAAATAGACCCATCCGTGACATTTCTGATTCACATTTCATTGAATCTGATTCGGAATTGTTATTTTCCGAGTATCAACTGATATTATCTGAATTACAATTGAGGAAATCTGATTAGCAATCGCTATTTTCTGAATCACTTTCGACTGATAATGACAACAAATAATTGTATGTTCCACAAATTGCTAGAAATTTTGACGTTCCAGACAAAATTTCTTAAAAGAAAAAAATCAATATTTCATTACTGTAGAGAAATGATATATTAGATTATAGTGTTCTACATAAATAATTGAAAACAGTTTCCATAGTAAACCAAATAATTTCATTACGGTTTTCAAAGCACTATTTATAAGTGAATAATAATATTAGCGATTTTTCCGAAATCAATTATTATCTGTGGAATTTTTAACGATTTTTGGAAAAATAGTATGTTTTTCTCGCAGAAAAAGTCACATTCCTGGACTCTGTGTTGCTCAGTCTCAATAGCAATTGTCGCAGTCTTCCAGTTGATATTTTCTGAATTTCAATTGATATTTAAAAAATTTCATTGGAGTGATCTCAATCACAATTGATATTTTCTGAATTACAGTATTATTGTCTAATCTGAACTACAACTGATAATCTCTTATATATATCTTATATTCTCTCTAACTAGGTACCTCTGACTAGTCTGAATTACAAATGAAATTTTCTTAACTACAGCTGACTAATTACAATTCCAATGGATTTTTCCTGAATTATATTCGACTGCTCCGAATTACAATTGATATTTCTTGAATTACAAACGAGTTAACTATTCTGAATGACATTCTATGAATCATCATTGAATAATCTGGATTACAATTCTTCATTACTCTGACCTACAACTGGCCTCGACCAAAATAGAAATCAATGCTATTTATGGGTAAAACTACATCGAATTCGCTCGACATGGTCAATATGCGGACTCCCCATACCGATGGGGCAGGGTTGAATCACCGATTTGGACTGGTGGCAGTTGACGAACTGAAGTTGTCTATTGACAGTTGTCCATCATGGTCAAACATTGACGTAACATACGTCAATGGAATCAAATTTTTCTTGTTTATATTTTCATTATTCAGCTTCGATTTCGCAAATTCTCATCTTATTCAAAACTATGCACAAGTGATGCAGAAAAATTATTGATATTGATGGAAAAACTTCAATAAAGCCTTGCGCATTCAAATTTTTGAAAAACAAACTGCTCCTACTCATTCTCCATACATGGCTAGAGACTAAAGATACGCCTTCCAAGAAACCTTCTCGAAACTGATACCTATTTATAAAAATAGTAGTCAAGCACTTCGATATCCACGTTGACGCTGCTCGCTGATCCTAGCTTATCAAGAAAATACAAAAAGAACTCAGCTTCTGCCACTGAAATATGTCTTGAATCGAAAGAAATTTCAAGTTCACGTACAAAAGTGTATCAAATAACATAGTAAATACTTGGGACTTGATGGATATATGGTACAAAACTATAGACATGTGCAGAAAGATTCAGCTCCCTAATGATCCTGAAATATAATATAATATATTGCTGCTTTGCCTTAGTATATCGCTGACAGTGACAACTACATATTTATGTAATTGATTGAAACAGGCATGAACCAAAACCCTCAAATCATTTTATCATCAAAGCCTTTCACCTCTCCTTTGGTTCCACATAACTCTAGATCTGAAGAGAACTACCCACCAACCTTTCTTTGTGGAGACTTATGACAGAGCGTCTATGTATGCCTAAGCCATATTTACCAAGTTGTACATTGAAGAATTGTTATTTATTGAAACAGCAATTTCAGGACTTCCCTGTATTGAACTGCTCATTTGTGATTTCATTTAGTATTATATCCTGAACAATTGGGAAATACATTGCATGCCTTGAGTGATTTTTCTTGTAGACAATAAATTTACTGTTCATTTTGAGTAAAATTGAAATATATTTCTCTCTTTCCTCGTCACTCAATGAAAGATACTTCCATCTTCATCCATTTAACCTCAACCTTCATAGCAACGAGATCAACAAAAGTAGAGAAATAAATGAGTGACCTTGATTAGACAACTTCAGTACCAATATCGCCACCATGGCGCTGGCAACTTAATTTGGAATCCCAATAGTGGCGGACTGTCCATCTCGCTCATATCCTGGAAACTTTCAAGAATTCGCGCAATGTATCCAGAGGGCAATCGAATGGCTGCGCAATTTGGATGTCAATGTTTAGCTGTTTCGAATTTTTTCGGTCTGTATACATCAAATTGAATGTTTTTGACTGTATTAATATTGTACTAATGTTGTTTTACTATTGTAATGCTTTTATCATACTCTCATTCGTAATGGGAAAGATCGATACGCTGATTTAATAAATAAATTACTCTGAATTAGAGCGGATTTATGCAGCACAAATTTACACTAAACATCAACTTGAACTAAACTTCAACTAAGGAAAAATTAAACTTAGGTTTGTGAGGCTCTCATGCAAAAAAATTGAAACAAACTACATCAACCTAACCTATCTTTTTGTTTCTTAGATTTTCGTTTCTCATTAGATCTATTAACATCCCATCTTCGATTGGCATTATTTATTATTTCACGTCCACCAAACCAAGTTGCTTGTAGATTATTTTGATTTGGTTTGCAGGTCATAATATCGAAATGTGTCACTATTTTTCATGTCATTCCGCCGTTCAGCCCGCGTATTTCAAAATATCCGCCAAAAATTGCGCAGTAATGTCAATAATTAACATTAACACTAGAAAGATAAAAGTTGGCCAACTACTAAAATTTTAATTTAGTTTCAATTTTCGTGCATAAAATGAACCATTCCAAATAGGAGGTTCATCTTCTCAGTTGAAGTTGGAGTGTAATTGTTAGTTGTAGTTTAGTGTAAAATTGTGCTGCATAAATCCGCTCTTACAATTGGAAAAGGTGTAGTAGCGTATTTTATTGGTCGTGTAAGAATTGAATACAACCAAATATCCACAAAGTCTCAAAAACATTTTCAATGCTTCTTGAGATTCAAAAAACCTTTTTGTTTTGGCAATTAGAAAAAAGGGACCTTCAGTAAAATGATCGAAACCTGGGTATATTTTGAAGTGAGTTTCTTTTTCTTGTTCATATATCAATGCGAAATTCAGCTTGAGGCTCAAATATTGCTTAGCAACACATGTGACAATACAGGCCTCCCACCGAATCAGCCTAAATCCGATGAAAATCATTAAAAAAGTTCTTAGCATCCTAAGTTCCCTAGCACGGAGCTGAACCCAGAAGACTCTTACCTGGATCGCTAGAGTAAATTATTGGTGGAGCCAAGTTAGCATTTCCAAACCTATGGCGGCGATGGTGAGATCCATACAAATTCTGGTTGAACAAATGAAGCACGAAACATATGAGACCAGATAGAATGGCTATACCTGATAAGACTCCAGCGAACGTGGAGAAATTTGATGTTATGACAGCGACATCTGCAAAAAATCAAATGTATCAATTGTTAGAGAAATTTGCGTTGTAATCAAGTTCATTTCGAATGATTCACCAATAAAGTGGGGAAATATAGTTTTTTAATACAATATATTCCTGTCAAATTATCATATTGGATTTAATAGTTACAAGTTCGAGTAAAAATAATAATTTTTCAATGTTCAATTGTAAATATCATTTCTGATGCAATAACTGAAATGTTTTTGATGGACTTTCTACAAAATAATAGAAATATTTAATATTATTTTTCGAGCTATAACACGTACTGTATTGATATTTCATAAGGCTTTCCACGATAATTGCAAGTAGCAAATATCTCTAATGAAATACAGCAGTAACAAACCAGTTAGAGTTGTTTTTGCAAAAACTAATTCCTCATGCTTGACCTCAATTACTATTATTCATTCATTTATCCCAAGAGACTTGAACAGTTCATGACAAGGAATTTAAAAATAACCACGAATGAATGTTTAACAGGTCTTCATTGATGAATGATGGTGGGGGTGACAAATAATATGGTGAAAAAATGAAATTTCACCAGTTGCAAAAATGTAAATCCGAATAAAATTTCACAAACACTCTTTGTTGAAAGAGACGTTTATATCTTTCAAAGACATTTTGATTCATTCACGAAAACGAGAAAAAAGTGTACCTGAAACACTAACCAAGTTCATAAATAATTGTTGAAACGATGGCTGGTGTTTTTATCACGAGAATGAATTATACCGAATGCCAATTGACTGCTGACAGAATAGTAACGACATCGTCCATAGATATAATATCTATGGACGATGGTAACGAGTTTAATATTTAGGAGATGTTTGGTATAACTAGTGGAAGTTTCCTATGATTTATCTATTTTGCCATCGAGGGACAAGAAATATCTTCAGAGGGGAACAAGTTCTTGTCTGGGCCTCAATAAAATATTATCCTGTTGGGGGATATGTTTCTACAATCAGCTCTGTATTTTTCTTTCTTGTGTCCATAATTCCTATCTATGCTCTCTATTCGACTCAATTCTAGTATGCCTGGTATACAAATTGAACAACAAAAGTTATTTCTGTGTAACTTACTGCCCTTCGTGATGTTTAAGATGGACTTTTCCTTCATTTTTGCGAAAGAATCAAACGTCTTTGGATGCCAGACACGTACTTATCAACCGAGGTGTTTTTTTTTCGATTTAGTTCCCTTACCTTCTTTTTTTTTTTTTATTAAACCCAAGTCCCAAAAAAAAAAAAAAATTTTTTAAAATTTTTTTTGGTAAAAAATTTTTTTTTCTTGGGGGGAAAAAAAAAAAAAAAATATAAAAATTTTTTTTCTCCCACCATTTTTATCTTTTTCCACTTTATTTGGAAGAGGTTGGGGAAGAAAGGGGCGAATAAAAAAAAAGGTTTTTTTTAAATTCTACAACCGCTTTCGGGATTTTTTTTTTTTTTTTAAGGTAATTTTAAATTTTACCTTTAAAATTTTTTTTCTGGTTTTATTTTAATTTTAAAAAAACAATTTTCTCGGGTTTTTTTTTTTTAATTTCCTTTATTAAATTAAAAATATAATTTTTTGGAAATTTTTTTTTAAAAATTTTTGGTTTTTTATTTTAAAAAAATTTTTTACCCTCTTTTTTTGGTTCCGGGGGGCGGTGGTTATTAAAAAAGAGGGGGAAAAAAAAAAATTTGGGTTCAAAAAAAAAAAAAAACCCGGGAAGAAGGGGGGGGGGGGAAAAAAAAAAGAAAAAAAAAGGGGAGAAGGGGGGGTTTTTTTTTTTTTAAAATTCCCCCCTTCGGGGAACGCTTGGGGTTTCAAATTTTTTTTTTTCTGTAAAGGGCACCCACCCGTTCCTTTTTATTTTTTTTTTCATGAAAGGGGTTTGGTTATTTACTTGAAAAAAACAACCGGTTTAAACCCATTTTTTTGAAAAAAAATTTGGAAAAAAAGGAAAAGGGGTAAAGGGGGGAAATAAAAAAAAGTGAATTTTTTTAAAATGGGGGGGATAAAAAAAAATTTTTTTTAAATTTTAAATTTTTTTTTTATATTTAGTCCAGGGTCGCTATCTCTATCCTTATCTAAATTAATTATAATTGGGGTTATTTTTTTTACAAAAAGGGAAGAGTTTTTAACATTTATAAAATGAAAAAAAAAATTTTTCCAACTCTCGGGAGAAATGTTTTCCCTACAGTTTTTTATTAATTCTACCACACCACCACAAAAAGAAGGAGAAGATTTTTTCCGCGAACGCCCGATTTAAGTTGGTGCCACATAAGCCATGGGATTGAACACGCAGAGAGGGAGGAGCGTAACACTGTATGTCCCAATTCTTCTGCATTGTATCACAAACTACGTTTTTTTTGAAGAAAATGACTGCAGAACTTGTAAAAGTTCTTTTTTTGTATAATTTTCCTCAAAATATATGTCATTTGCAGCCATGAAGTTTTGAATCTCCAATTTCGTATTCTTTGAGCCAGGAATTTTTTGCAATTGTCGACTATGATAGCTTGCGTTGTCCATTACTATAACGCTGTTTGGCGGAATGTTGGGTAACAGACAAATTTTTGAATCGAGGTGGCCTTTACTTGATGGAAATCCATAGTTATTACGCTATAAGGTAGAACACGATTGAAATTCCACAAAATTTATTGTCTTCGCGACATATTTCGATACACTGTATCTTTATCAAGCGAATGTATTTAAAAACTAAAAGTTAGCGTTTAAATACATTCGCTCGATAAAGATACAGTGTATCGAAAAATGTCTCGAAGACAATAAATTTTGTGGAAATATAATCGTGTTCTACCTTATAGCGTGATAACAGACAATTTTTAAACCAATCTTCAAAAAGCTCTGCTGTCGTATCTTCGTGATAATCAACACAAGAGTCCTAATCAACCAATACCTCCTCGGTATTTTCTTATTGATGTTATATATTCAGAACGCCAGTTTATTAAACGTGTGGATTCCATTATTACTTGTCTCTTGTCAATTTTGCGATATTCAAAGCCCATTGCAGACAGAGCTCGCCAAAGAGTAGTGAGGCCACAGTTGATGTGAGTTTCGTCATTGATGAGCCGCTGTTTCAGACTTTTGATTGTAGGGACACGCTGCTCATCGTACATAGTGTAGATTTTTCGCCTTATCAAATCTTTTTCCCAGTCGTCTAGACTTTTTGTGACACCGGAATCTTTACGCTTTTTTCTTGATTCCATGGAATTTTCAACAATTCGTCTAACTGAAGTAAGAGGCACCTTCGTCAAATTACTGATTACTTTTGCTGCAGCACCCGCGTCATATCCTTGCTGAAGTAAGGAACTAAACACATTTTTTATAATGATTTTCGCGTCACAAGATAAGTGATTCTTCTTTAACGAACCACTGGAAGAAGCACTATTACTTTTTATCCACGGACGCCACATACTGCCTATTCTGTACGTTGGGGTATATAATCTTTGCTATTAATGTCTGTAATAACAAATAAATGTTATAAAATTATTGCACGCCGTAACACAAGTGAACACTTCCAATGGAATACAAAGACTAAAATGAACAAGAAGTGTAAGCTGTACTGTACAATCCCTCTCTGAGAAACAAAATCACCTGAATCCGGTCCTTTTACATTTATGATGTGCATCTCGGATTTTCCAACTTAAGGGTCTAATTGGTCTTATTATAATACCTCAGTCAATACCATTTATTGTGAAAACTACTATGCCTAGTGTACTTTTATAATACTGTATTATATTGATTTTCGACTGAAGTTTTCTATCTCGTTCAAAGATGCCGAAGAATCATTTTGGCAGTTATCGTGAAAGTGAATAATATTTACCATCAAAAGTATCAAATTCGAGAAATTAATTCGGTGTCTCACAAAGCGAATGAATATAAATGGTATTATTTTATGGGGAGAAACAACATCTGATAGATTTTTACTTTTTACAAGTTTTTTTGTACGTTCCAGATAGGTCATATCATGAATATATTGTATAGGTTCACTTTGCAGTTGATTGCAGCATGATTTCATAATTGACTTTGCATCGTTTGCTGTTTCGCAAATAGATACTGAGAATTGTATTTTCGGGTTTATTGAACAGTGATAAATATGTAAACATATGTACGTGGTAAAAAAACCTCTAATTTTGAACGAAACAAGAATTATGGAGGACAGTTTCTTTCCTAATTTAACAATATGCTTATCCCCAGAAATCTACCAATCTTTATTTCCAAGATTTCAACACCGGGTTTATTGTTGATGTTTTTATTTTCGAATATAATGAAATATTACATTTAATCATATTTTGTTCAGGAACATACATATTGGGAGAGTTGCTATAGTTCAGTGATCATTTGTGTTGTTTCAGCAACAGTGAAATTTTGGTAATCATCTGCTAACTAGAATTCAGATATTTTTCATAGTACCGGATGATTCGAAATTATTGTCTACTCAAGTCCAGCCGAGTCCACTGAAGGGATCTATGTCGGGTCGGAATAGCTGCCTGGCTATGGTAAATGAAACCGCCTTGTATATCAAAATTTTGCCATGTTTGTAGCCTGCCCTGCAAGTAGGCCGATGCAGTTTTTATGGTAGATATCATTATTCCATCTAATTCGTTTCCTGTTATAAATACAAGCTTATTCTCGGAAATGATAAAAAACAGTTAAGAACCATAATCTGCTGGCTGGGATACGACTTTCTTGTTTACCCAGAGATATTTCTGTGAATCCCCTTAAACCTATTATACCTCATGATTCGTGATAAATAAAACAAACGAAGAGGTTTATCATTTCCATCATGGTACTCTAATCAGTTTCGAAGTAACTGATAGCAAGGTGATATGTTTGTAGTCAACGAAAATATATTTATCTCCATTATTGTGCAAGAGACAATTTCTTTTAAGCAATGATTGTATTTCGGATTGATTTCATATACAGAGTGGTCCAACGAGAAGTATGCACTCAGATTTTCTTCTTCATTTAGAATTTGAAGCAAAGAGACACCTAAAGTTAGCTTTAGAAGGGGACACATAATACACATATTTTTCAACCTGTACCGTCAACCCCTAGAGAGGAGGAGTGAAAACTCCGAAATTTCAAATGGAAAGTGGGGTCGAGTGATATATCAAGTAGAAAAGTACAAAATCACCTTTTCAGTGATAACCTATTCATTGAAATTTCCCATACATTCAATTCTAAATCGGCGTTTAGAACTTCAACCCGATTATTTTGGTACTAATGAAAAACAAAATTAAGTGTTGGAATTTAAGAATCAGAATAACTACAAACATTTCTGAATTACTTCATTTTAACGAAAGCAATATTTCAATAATGAAATTTTTCATTGGAATCAAATTCCCCATTTGAAGTTTGCTTTTTTTAATGGAAAAAACTGTAGATGAGTGAAAGAAAATAACTATGGCAGACGTTTATTTCAGTCTTGACACTGAATCAGTTTGGTTTCTTTGGGAAATATTTCAAGTTCACTGCAAAACATAGCATATTTCAGTATAGGACGAGTTGGATTTGTGTTTTTCATTTCCAAAAAAGGTTTAGCTAGACTTACTGCTCGCTCGTTTCATGACATTCATCCCGATGGAATGATCCGTATGTTGCCAAGTTAGGTAGAAATTTTGTCGATACCTGATTCGTCTAAGTGAAACGCCAACCGCAGATTCCATCAGAACATAATTCAGAAATCAATTTCAACAAAATCTTTAAAATTGTATAGAAGTAAATGGATCACATTTTCAACTCTTCTTGAAGTGACTTTTCAATCAATTAGTTCAACAACTTGTTCACTTCTTTTTAAAAAGCATCGTTGAGCTGGGTAGTCACTGACGAACTGCAACTGTAACCGTTACAGCAACTAAAGTCACTAGTGTAGACCAGTTTCGAACCGCTTGCAGCAAGCAGCCAATTGTCGGTTTTCAGGACGAATACAAAGAGCTTTTCAGTTGGTTCGTGGACGTCGATTTAGGAGGTTTGACCGTGTGCAAGCAACAAATAATATGAGCACTTGAAATAAAGACTAGGTTTTTCGGAATAATTGAAAATTACAAAAACAGGCCTGTAATATGGGATTCAAAAATTTAAGACTATTATAAGGAACATTTGAAAGAAGATGCTTGGGCTGAAATTGGTTCTGTAATGGACACAACAGGAGATATCCGCAAGAAAAAGATGGTCACTATCTTGACGTCTTGGAGAAGGTTGAAATCGAAACAGAATACAAGTCGTGGGACTGGCAAAGGTAATTATTATTTTACGACAAATAGCTGGTTGAGCTAGGTTGAATAAGTTTTGTTGCTTATTCATTGTGATTTTTGCTGAACTAACATTTTTTTCACAGGAAGAGACGAAGTATACGAAAGCAAGTGGTTTGTTTATAGTGCTCTTAATTTTTTGAAGCACCGAGATACACCACAAGAAGGAATGACTACAAACGTATTTGTTGTTTTGATTTCAATGGGTAATTTTTATTTTCACTTACATTACATTAAAAGTAGAATGAATTACTACAAAGCTGATTCAGTGTAACATTTGAAATATTTATTAGTTTCGGAGTTATTGCGATAATATTGAGCTTTTTTTCTAGAATATTTCACTATCTTGTTCAGCAAATTATACATAAACATTTTGGCAGAAGAATGGAATGCAAATTGATTGTGTATATAATGCAATATTTGTATACAATGATTTTTTTAGCAAATAAATGTGATATTATATTTTTGCAATAATTTAAAATTTTATCCGTGATGGTTTTGCCATGACAACTTCCTTTCGTTCATGAAGTAGTCTGCTAGTTCTTCGTGATTTTCTTTCAGATGTTCTGCAGACCTATATACGTGGAATATCAGGTCTAGATAAAAAAGAAAGTTTATCATCGAATGGGTCTATTGAAATAAATGCAGCACTCGTAATCATTTCTGATGGTATCGCCATTGCGACGCTAGCTCTCTACAAACACTGCGGATCGAGAGGGTCGCGAGAAGCAAGAAAGTGTATACATTCACGATAATTTGATACAGTAACGATTGCACTCACAGTTGCAGTTCGTCAGTGAGTACTCGGCCTTACAGATAACAAACATTGAAACCTACCACTAATTGTAAATGTTTTGATTTCTACCACCCAAATGTTATTTAAATATTCATCAGTATCAAAGTTATTGGGTCATTGTTTTCAACGCCGTTTTCGCATGAATTCTTCAAGTAAAGTTTGACGATAGTTGTGACACTAAATTTTCTGGCAATATCTTGAATTTATTGAAGCCTCAGGAGACACTCTATAATTTTATTTCATGAAAGAGAGCACATTGGCAGATCCTCAGATGAAGTGGTGCTGCAGGTTTTCCTGGGTTTTCCTGTAGCTGAAAAAGCAAATGGGCCACTAGAATTAATCAAGTCGCCCCAGAGCGCCAATTAATTTTTGTTGTTGTTTCATAATTTGTATTACTTTCGTTTCATTGTTGATATATATATAAATATAATCATTGGAAAGATAAATTTGTGCTTTTTCACATGATGTATCACCCGACCCCACTTTCCATATGAAATTTCAGTTTTGTGACGCCTTCTCGCTGGAGGTTTGAATGCATATGTTGAAGAATATGTCTGCCCCACTCACAATGGAACTGTATTTGTACAAGCATTTTTGTTTTAAATCACGTAAAAAAGATATAACCCAGGTGCATACTTTTCATTGGACCACTCTGTATGACCTAGTCGAAAGAATAATTCACTATGAGAGCCTATTCATAGACATATGCCAGTACACAACTTTTTGCTTTTTCAAACAATCTTTTATTTTTTCTATTGACTTTGGTAATCTGTTGAATTCAGTATTGCCATGGATTTATTACTCTTCGAAATCTTCAATTCAAGAAGAATATGATGTGGTATATGTTCATGCACCATTGACTTTCTGGCGTGAATAAAATTAATGTAACCAGTTTTCACATAATTCGAAACAGAAGAGGGAATTAGTTTCCTAACCTACCACCGAGCCTACCACCTTGCGCTCTTGAGAAGGGTGAAGAATTTGATTTTCAATTCGAAAATATTAAAAAAGTAATGAGACTGGTGCATGGAAACATACGGTAAAATTTATTCAAAAATAGTATTCTATAACGAGTAGTTGATCGAATTATTTTTTGGATTTTTTCTTCTCCGAATCAAGAAATAGAAATTACAACTTCTATGGGAGAAGTGAAATAAAAAAAAATAACAAATACTCTCTGTTGGTAGGTACGAGTATATCATTCAAAGACGTTTGATTTATTCACCAAAAGGAAGAAAAACTCCATCTAAATCAGCTAATCCCTACTTCCCTAGGTAACGTAGAAATAATTTTCCTTGCTCAACTTTCATACCAAACATTGAATCAATTAGATAGCAAACATAGTAATACCCACACTAAGCAAAATACAGAGGTATTTGTAGAAAAAATTTCACTCACCAGGAAAATATTTCAACCCATACAAGAACTCGTTTTGCTAAGAGAAAACTATTTTTTGAGCTCTCCAGTGGAAAAGATGGTGAATTAGGTACTGAAATCTTTCAGTAAAATCTTGTTTCAATTCCGAAATATTTAATTCGTGACAAATCTGTCATCAGTTTCAATTGACATTTCGGTGATATTTATTTCTATTTTTTGATTCAGAGAAGAAAAAAGCCAGAAAACTATTCATCAAATTTCATTTCCTCTACAAAAATACCTGAGTTCCTAAGTGATTGATCGATAAGATTCTTTCACAAATGTCACGCACTGAGTGAGGGTGACCACAGGATTCTGTTTGACAATGCTAAACTGATTGCCCCCAACCAGGGTTACCATTGCCGACTGGTACGGAAGGCGTTAGAGATCCAAAAACATACGGACAATATCAACAGTTAAGAAGAAGCGTTGAGTCTAAACAGAATTTGGAATCCCATTCTAAGGAAATCAAGAATAACTAATGAAATCACGGCAGGTAGTGCGGCAACTACTAATGATGATTATTCCCCGAACTCGACAGAAGTAATTAACACTCCAGACCACCTGCATCAATATAAATACGCCTCAATAAATCGAAACGTTCAGGCATCGGAAATGAGTAAGCCTCTGAAGAAGCTGGCCGAAAAAAAGTAGTTACTGATAACCGGTCTCGGTAGTGTAGTGGTTAGCATATTTGCCCCTCAAGCGGAAGGCCGGGGTTCGAATCCTCGCCGGGCCACCGTGCTGGGTAATCGCACGTTAAAGAGTAAGGCCTCGTTGATCCATTGCTCGCACAAGTTTCGACTTCTGAGGGTTGACGTTCGTCAGCTGGTTAACGGAAACGAACAATTTCAGAACTTCGGCCGCGAAACCCGTAACCATTTTGTCAATGTCATTGTTTGTTATAACTTATTCACGATTTCGATTTGTGCATATACCCTGTATACCTTAACGTCTTGTATGTAATGTACCCTGTAAACTTGTTCATGCCATAATTCCGTTCATTTCCAATTCGGTTCGAAACCACGAATTCCACAATCGATTTCATCATCCTACCGCTTGACAAAGGTGCCACTCATGATTTCTCATGAATTTTTAAATTCCAATAACAGACGTCATTGCAGTTTAATCTGTGTAATTCACCGAATCGAATCCAATAACATAGTCCATATTGATATAACTGATGTATTCCATACACCGTGGGTAATTACAAGAATCGATTTCTCCATAGTCACTGGGCACACTTCAAGACTGGCTATGAATCAAATCATCTGAAAGGATTGGGTCTTGGTTGTTGCCTCGTGATGACAACCCGAAGAGAGAGATTTTCAATTGGAAATATGCATAAAATTCAAATTTGTGAATATTTTTTTTTCTTGAATCTAATCAAGAGCAATTTTTATTATTGAGTTATCATTCTAAGTCTGAAAACGCGTCACTACTGGTCGAAAAAAAATGTCACGTCAGAGGACACGAAATGATAGCATATTTTGCATCAAATCTCGATCACGGTTTTACCTGAGCAGGCACCAAAGAAGTGAAAGCTGCATGATAATTATTGTTATATATGATATATTTCGTCCATAACATTGATTTGTATCATCAATGCACACAGCAGTTCATGATATACCAAAACATGACTTATACTTAACTTACCATTGAAATTTAACCAAAATCCATATTTTACGTCTACATCATAATGATGTTTACCTAATATCATATTATTCAGGTTCACTCAAGTTTAATTCTTTCATTTGAGTGATTTGATGTATATTATAACTATAGTAGTACATTTATTATCCCAAGAAACATTACATGTTTATGTACAGGGATCTCATAATAGTATTACATCTATAATTTGAATAATACATATAATAACTTACTATAAAAAAAAACAAGAAAATGAAGCAGTGAAAAAGGATCAAAGCCTCAAAAGAGGAAAAAAAAAAGATTTGCTTGCCTAATCAAGCAGAAAGGATTCTTATTTATTTTTGAATTTAAAAATTGACTTTTTCTCTTTAATTTCTGTAGGAATGGAATTGTGAATAGCAATTCCCTCATGATATGAATCGGGAGAGGATCGGAATCGGTCTACAAGTCTCCATTCATTGAAAATTAATTCCAGCAGTTGTGTCGCCAAAAGAATATGCAGGAATTTCTTCTGTAAAGAATCCTGCACTGACACCTGCCGAATATAATTCAACACACTTTGTGGTATTAGCCAAGAAGTTGTTGTTTTCCGGTGTTAGCCCTTTGACCTAATGTGTGGGTAAGCTGAGATTGGCCTGAATGAGTGGTTTCTTCAGATAATTTGAAACAGGAATCAATGCTAGATAGTATGGATGTTCTTCATAGAAACTTTGAACTGGATGGTACTTGCTGAAAATCCATATTCAACAAAAAATAGCACAGTTCCAAGCAGGATTCATCTTTCTTCAGTAAGCTATCGTAAAGCGGGACATGGGTAGCGTTGTGTATACTAGTTGTTAGTCAGAACCGTAAAAGAAACTATGGTATTTTTTAGGAAAACATTCCATGCTACTTTCTCTCGAGCGAGTGCTCAGTATTTTTCATTCGCTCTCGTACGATATATTTAGGAAAATGGTGTGAAATAAGTCTTGGATACACAAATTGCCTCAAGGTTCGATTCTAGGGCCAACCCTTACATGAAATAATTTTCACATCCAACTTTTTTCCGGACCGTTATGATGGAAAAATTAGTTGTTCTTCAGGGTTTTTACAGATCACGGATCTGTAGTGGAATTTGTGGATTTCTCAGCATTTCTAAGTACTTGGAGAAAAATTTATGTGTATTAGACCGCAAAAATTATTAATATGAGCCACCTATGTTTTTTCCACAAAACATAGTGAAATGTACGAAATGAATTGAGTGCCGTATAAAAAAAATGCTACTTCACCTCCATATGAGAGCAATCATAATTGAAATAATCTCAGTGAACACCACCAAGCAACAACATATGGGATTGGCAAATATTTCATTAGAAATCCAGAAATTGATACTGCTGATAATATGTTCCTTCCCAAAAGCAATCGGTACCCAGTACTTGAATTCAATTGCGAACAATTCATCTTGATCTCATCTATGAATTGTATAAAACTTTATAATGACAGTATCTAAAATACTTTTCACATATTTATCAATATGATAAATGAATATGTCACTGATGGAGGCAATGAAGATAATGGTTTCGAGGAACTCCAGAATCGGTGACTCCTACCAATGAATAAAAAAAGAATCGAATAGTCAGATGATCTCTAAACATCACAGCTTCAACTGATGTTTCATGAACAGATTTCTTTCGATAGCTTGATTATAGGAAGGCGTTTTTATTGATACGGTTTTATTGGATATCAAAATCATCTACTTCTACAACATGGCCCTTTCAAATATTATTATTTTTGGATGAAGGGCACTCAAATGTTGGGGTAATTGAGATACTGAAAATATAGAGTTAGGTGGATATATAACAAGTGGTCTGTTAGAATCCAGGAACATTGGAAAAATCTTGATCAAACTCTTCAACATATCCAAACTTTCTTTGTTATGGCAGTTTTTTAAGTTCCCGATTTGCTGAAGAAAACATGTTTTTAGCGCAAGTTTTGCGGACGACAATACTTTTCATATTAGTTTTTCTTCCAGAGTCCTCATATCAGTACCAGAAAGAAAAATTTGAAAAACCATTAGAGTCAACAACATCAAAGATGACAGGGCGAAATATTAGAAGGAGATAACATCAACGTGGTGGAAAACCCAGACATGTCTCTTCTCGAAGAAAGCCGATATATAATTATCTAGTATTCAGATGTCACGAGTAACTTTTCCTGCAGGCAAGTTAATACAGGTAATAGAGAATTTTGCTTTGCAAAATTAGGCAGGAGTTATTTTATTGCATAGATAGTTGCAGTCTGACGTACTCAACCTAAAAACACAAAATACTTACAAAAATGGCGAACGGAAGTGCCGACATTTTGTGAAAAACCGTTTGGGCCTGTATCTCCGTAACCGTGCACTTTAGGCGAACAATTATCAGGACCTTTTTTATAGATAATTAAATTTCCTATCTTTTTTATTCAATAATTTTCTTCGTAGCGCTTACCGTTCACGACTTATATTATTATTACTTTTTGTTTATTCACTATTTTACCGATATCTCTTTAAATAATTGTTTAAACAATAAATTGTTCGAAATAAAACTTTCAAATCGATTGATTTTCCACAACTTTTATTCAAAACTTTTTTCTCTAAAGTTAATATTTTTGAAGTTACAACGCGTTCAATGTCGTTCTACAGAGTACAAGGTTATTAAGAACGAAGTATGCATAGCGTAATGATGTAGCGAATCCGATACATAATACAAAAAAATTGATTTTAGAATTTTTTTGATTTAATAAATAAATAATAATTCAAGTTCTTACCTGCAAGAAATAGCGAATACCCATTAAAATTTTTTCTTTGTATTTTCTTTTATACAATTTAATATTACTATAATTGATTTAAAAACTACTACCATAATTACACACGCAAATAAAAAAATGGAATATTTATTGAAGAATATATGTGAAATTTATTTTTACAAATGTACACCAAAATGAATCATATGTCTTCTCTGACTCTTTGGCGTTTCGAGGGTGGTGAATTTTCGATGTTGGTTACATTCTCCTCTTCCTCTTCGTTATCTTCGTCAGTGGCATATAAAGATTGTAACGCCTCTATTAATTGGTCGTTAGAATCATCACCAATATCTTCATCGATGTCGCACAATTCTCTGTTGTTGACGATTACTTTCAGCTGATTAGTGCACGTTTCCTCTGTGCAGTTCTCACAGATTACCGTACAGTCCAATCCTGCTTTTTGGCACCCACAGGCTCTGCCACAGCCAGATCTGCGTTTGCATGAAATGCACTCTAGTCGATCTCCCACATACAAGACGATTGAAATTAACGCGTTGTAACTTCGAAAATATTAACTTTGGAGAAAAAAGTTTTGAATAAAAGTTGTAGAAAATTCATCGATTCAAAAGTTTTATTATAAACAATTTATTGATTGAACATTTATTTAAAGAGATATCGGTAAAAAAGTGAATAAACAAAAAGTAAAAATAATATAAGTCGTGAACGGTAAGTGCTACAAAAAAAATTATTGGATAAAAAAGATAGAAAATTAAATTATCTATAAAAAAGGTCCCGATTGTTTTGGGCCTAAAGTGCACGGTTACGGAGATACAGGCCCAAACGGTTTTTCACAAAATGGCGGCACTTCCGTTCGCCATTTTTGTAAGTATTTTGTGTTTTCAGGTTAAGTACGTCAGACTGCAACTATCCATGCAATAAAATAACTCCTGCCTAATTATGCATTATGGACACGAGTAGCTGGCTCCCTATTACCTGTACTAAGTATATGGATGCTAGAGAACCATGGGAGAAACCTTGTGAGATCTACAGCTGAAGGTGTTTCTCAGAAGATTGGTTTTCTATTTCGTGCGAGGAAATACTTCACTTCTCGTCAGCTTCTAATGATCTACAAGGCACACGCATAATATAGTTCTCATAATATGGAACACATCACAATAATATTCACTGAATTCTCTTGATTATATTCAGAGAAAAGCAATCCGTCCTGTTGGTGAATCTGCGCTCACGGACTCGCTCACTTCGTTGGAACATCGTATATGGGTCGGAGACTTGTCTCTTTTCTATCGATATTTTCACGGTCGGTGCTCTTCTGAATTGTTGTTAATCGTTCCACCCTTGGCAATATCAACACGGATGATCTGACGAGTGCGAAATTCCCACCTCTACGTTGTGAGCTTGAAGATCTGTCGAACCTCTTGCACAGGGATTTGTTTTCAATATAACAGATGCACTTTTGAATTTCTCACTGAAGGAGGTTTTCCCTGAGGCTCACAATCTCAAAAAAAAAAAATTGTATCTCCTGTCCCTTGATACACACGGTATTCTCTGAATATTACAGGGCTTCTCTCTCATTTGAATCTTTACACAAAAGGAACTTCATTCCAATCACGTTATAGGTATTCTTGTAACCAGGGGCTCAATTTTTGACGGTCTTCATTTTGATAACGCATACTCTATTGCTGAGGCGCTGCCAATCCATTCTTCCCTACCTTAGTGATAGCGTATTCGCTAGATAACGAGAGTGGTCAGAAATTGGACCCCAGTCAGAAAATAGTAGTTTGTACAACAAGAGTGGATATGGTGGCCATATCGCACGAGGACGGAGGGCGATGACCAATATCCATTCGAGTTAATACTATTTTTCGTCGACCAGGTAAATACTTCAGAAATCTCTTTCAAGTATCATATGGCCAATCAATTTTAGATATAGAGTATTTTATATATATGTTTATATATATATATATATATATATATATATATATTATAAAATACTCTATATCTAAAATTGATTGGCCATATGATCCGATTTTGGAGCCATGTTCAAGATCTAAGGAGTAGGCAGATTGAGACTTCAGCGTGAAGTCACATTTACCCATTTGAAAATGGCTCCAAAATCGGAGCCGAAACGTCGAGAACAAAACTCCAGACGCGGTTCAACCAACTAAGTCATTTGGACTCTACCATTTCAGTTAATTATTGGTGTGGGGGGAGGATAATTCGTTAAAATAATTATTTATTGTAAATGTTTTCTTGACAATTTCTTATAATTAGGAAGACGGATCAGACCTGTGACGTTCAAACAAGGTTGTCCTAGTATATTATAGTAATATTCCGGGGTTTCCCGCTCTCCTCCGATTCTAATTATCCAATCGGATCGTTTGACCCGTCGTTCTCTTCGGAATTCAATTCTCTACAGTTCATCAGTTTTGAAAAAAATAAACAAAACGCGATTTTTTGTTGTTTATTGTTAAAAAATGGCATTTTCGAGTAGAGGACATGGTGGGAATAAACTACTTACTGTCCGGCACGGGATGGCACAGGCGGCTCCCAGGTGATATTTTCAATGAATGAAATTTATTGAAAAAATAGGAAATCCTAATACACGAAAAAATTTTTAGGTACAAAATATTCTGAACAAAAACATATTAACTAAGTATACAATTACGATACAGAGTATATAATAAAATGACCAATCATTAGGTGGGATCATTAATAATATATAATATATTATATAAAACTTACTATAAATAAAACTTTATATAAATACCGTCTGTTGTATGTCTGAACAAAAATGGTGGTTTATCTTCTAATATGAACATTTAGATTTCTTTTGAACTCAACAACAGTTTTAGAATCTTTAATGATTTCAGGTAGTTCATTATATTCCTTCGAGCCCTTATAAAATAGGGACTTCATTGTATTACCCATATTGACACGTGATATATAAAAATTGTCTTTTTTTCTCGTATGATAACCATGGATTTGACTACTATATTTGAGAAATTCATTTAGATAGGTAGGTACCATGTTGTGAGTTATTTTAAAGATATAAATCATAGCATTTAAGTAAAATCTGTCAGAAACTGGTAGCCACTGTAATGTGTCAAGCATAAGGGAGATGTTAGTGTATCTGTTACATTTTAATATTATTCTCATTCCCCTGTTTTGAAGCTTTTGGAGTGCATTTGTCAAAATGTTGTCAAAATCATTGCTTTAGTTTTGCTAGTGTTCAGCTTGAGCCTGTTGTTATTTAGGTACGTACTAACTAGTGACAATGATTTATTCATTTTTTCTACAGCATGATTTAGGTTGTTACTCGATACTGAAAGAAGTGTATCATCAGCAAACAGGTTTATAAAGTTACACTCATGATGAAAATTGATATCATTGATATATATTAAAAAAAGGAGTGGTCCCAAAACACTGCCTTGTGGAACACCAAAATTATTTATAATTGGTTCTGAACAAGAATCGATTTCTCCATAGTCACTGGGCACACTTCAAGACTGGCTATGAATCAAATCATCTGAAAGGATTGGGTATTGGTTGTTGCCTCGTGATGACAACCCGAAGAGAGAGATTTTCAATTGGAAATATGCATAAAATTCAAATTTGTGAATATTTTTTTTTTTTGAATCTAATCAAGAGCAATTTTTATTATTGAGTTATCATTCTAAGTCTGAAAACGCGTCACTACTGTTCGAAAAGAAATGTCACGTCAGAGGACACGAAATGATAGCATATTTTGCATCAAATCTCGATCACGGTTTTACCTGAGCAGGCACCAAAGAAGTGAAAGCTGCATGATAATTATTGTTATATATGATATATTTCGTCCATAACATTGATTTGTATCATCAATGCACACAGCAGTTCATGATATACCAAAACATGACTTATACTTAACTTACCATTGAAATTTAACCAAAATCCATATTTCACGTCTACATCATAATGATGTTTACCTAATATCATATTATTCAGGTTCACTCAAGTTTAATTCTTTCATTTGAGTGATTTGATGTATATTATAACTATAGTAGTACATTTATTATCCCAAGAAACATTACATGTTTATGTACAGGGATCTCATAATAGTATTACATCTATAATTTGAATAATACATATAATAACTTACTATAAAAAAAAACAAGAAAATGAAGCAGTGAAAAAGGATCAAAGCCTCAAAAGAGGAAAAAAAAAAGATTTGCTTGCCTAATCAAGCAGAAAGGATTCTTATTTATTTTTGAATTTAAAAATTGACTTTTTCTCTTTAATTTCTGTAGGAATGGAATTGTGAATAGCAATTCCCTCATGATATGAATCGGGAGAGGATCGGAATCGGTCTACAAGTCTCCATTCATTGAAAATTAATTCCAGCAGTTGTGTCGCCAAAAGAATATGCAGGAATTTCTTCTGTAAAGAATCCTGCACTGACACCTGCCGAATATAATTCAACACACTTTGTGGTATTAGCCAAGAAGTTGTTGTTTTCCGGTGTTAGCCCTTTGACCTAATGTGTGGGTAAGCTGAGATTGGCCTGAATGAGTGGTTTCCTCAGATAATTTGAAACAGGAATCAATGCTAGATAGTATGGATGTTCTTCATAGAAACTTTGAACTGGATGGTACTTGCTGAAAATCCATATTCAACAAAAAATAGCACAGTTCCAAGCAGGATTCATCTTTCTTCAGTAAGCTATCGTAAAGCGGGACATGGGTAGCGTTGTGTATACTAGTTGTTAGTCAGAACCGTAAAAGAAACTATGGTTTTTTTTAGGAAAACATTCCATGCTACTTTCTCTCGAGCGAGTGCTCAGTATTTTTCATTCGCTCTCGTACGATATATTTAGGAAAATGGTGTGAAATAAGTCTTGGATACACAAATTGCCTCAAGGTTCGATTCTAGGGCCAACCCTTACATGAAATAATTTTCACATCCAACTTTTTTCCGGACCGTTATGATGGAAAAATTAGTTGTTCTTCAGGGTTTTTACAGATCACGGATCTGTAGTGGAATTTGTGGATTTCTCAGCATTTCTAAGTACTTGGAGAAAAATTTATGTGTATTAGACCGCAAAAATTATTAATATGAGCCACCTATATTTTTTCCACAAAACATAGTGAAATGTACGAAATGAATTGAGTGCCGTATAAAAAAAATGCTACTTCACCTCCATATGAGAGCAATCATAATTGAAATAATCTCAGTGAACACCACCAAGCAACAACATATGGGATTGGCAAATATTTCATTAGAAATCCAGAAATTGATACTGCTGATAATATGTTCCTTCCCAAAAGCAATCGGTACCCAGTACTTGAATTCAATTGCGAACAATTCATCTTGATCTCATCTATGAATTGTATAAAACTTTATAATGAGAGTATCTAAAATACTTTTCACATATTTATCAATATGATAAATGAATATGTCACTGATGGAGGCAATGAAGATAATGGTTTCGAGGAACTCCAGAATCGGTGACTCCTACCAATGAATAAAAAAAGAATCGAATAGTCAGATGATCTCTAAACATCACAGCTTTAACTGATGTTTCATGAACAGATTTCTTTCGATAGCTTGATTATAGAAAGGCGTTTTTATTGATACGGTTTTATTGGATATCAAAATCATCTACTTCTACAACATGGCCCTTTCAAATATTATTATTTTTGGATGAAGGGCACTCAAATGTTGGGGTAATTGAGATACTGAAAATATAGAGTTAGGTGGATATATAACAAGTGGTCTGTTAGAATCCAGGAACATTGGAAAAATCTTGATCAAACTTCTTCAACATATCCAAACTTTCTTTGTTATGGCAGTTTTTTAAGTTCCCGATTTGCTGAAGAAAAAATGTTTTTAGCGCAAGTTTTGCGGACGACAATACTTTTCATATTAGTTTTTCTTCCAGAGTCCTCATATCAGTACCAGAAAGAAAAATTTGAAAAACCATTAGAGTCAACAACATCAAAGATGACAGGGCGAAATATTAGAAGGAGATAACATCAACGTGGTGGAAAACCCAGACATGTCTCTTCTCGAAGAAAGCCGATATATAATTATCTAGTATTCAGATGTCACGAGTAACTTTTCCTGCAGGCAAGTTAATACAGGTAATAGAGAATTTTGCTTTGCAAAATTAGGCAGGAGTTATTTTATTGCATAGATAGTTGCAGTCTGACGTACTCAACCTAAAAACACAAAATACTTACAAAAATGGCGAACGGAAGTGCCGACATTTTGTGAAAAACCGTTTGGGCCTGTATCTCCGTAACCGTGCACTTTAGGCGAACAATTATCAGGACCTTTTTTATAGATAATTAAATTTCCTATCTTTTTTATTCAATAATTTTCTTCGTAGCGCTTACCGTTCACGACTTATATTGTTATTACTTTTTGTTTATTCACTATTTTACCGATATCTCTTTAAATAATTGTTTAAACAATAAATTGTTCGAAATAAAACTTTCAAATCGATTGATTTTCCACAACTTTTATTCAAAACTTTTTTCTCTAAAGTTAATATTTTTGAAGTTACAACGCGTTCAATGTCGTTCTACAGAGTACAAGGTTATTAAGAACGAAGTATGCATAGCGTAATGATGTAGCGAATCCGATACATAATACAAAAAAATTGATTTTAGAATTTTTTTGATTTAATAAATAAATAATAATTCAAGTTCTTACCTGCAAGAAATAGCGAATACCCATTAAAATTTTTTCTTTGTATTTTCTTTTATACAATTTAATATTACTATAATTGATTTAAAAACTACTACCATAATTACACACGCAAATAAAAAAATGGAATATTTATTGAAGAATATATGTGAAATTTATTTTTACAAATGTACACCAAAATGAATCATATGTCTTCTCTGACTCTTTGGCGTTTCGAGGGTGGTGAATTTTCGATGTTGGTTACATTCTCCTCTTCCTCTTCGTTATCTTCGTCAGTGGCATATAAAGATTGTAACGCCTCTATTAATTGGTTGTTAGAATCATCACCAATATCTTCATCGATGTCGCACAATTCTCTGTTGTTGACGATTACTTTCAGCTGATTAGTGCACGTTTCCTCTGTGCAGTTCTCACAGATTACCGTACAGTCCAATCCTGCTTTTTGGCACCCACAGGCTCTGCCACAGCCAGATCTGCGTTTGCATGAAATGCACTCTAGTCGATCTCCCACATACAAGACGATTGAAATTAACGCGTTGTAACTTCGAAAATATTAACTTTGGAGAAAAAAGTTTTGAATAAAAGTTGTAGAAAATTCATCGATTCAAAAGTTTTATTATAAACAATTTATTGATTGAACATTTATTTAAAGAGATATCGGTAAAAAAGTGAATAAACAAAAAGTAAAAATAATATAAGTCGTGAACGGTAAGTGCTACAAAAAAAATTATTGGATAAAAAAGATAGAAAATTAAATTATCTATAAAAAAGGTCCCGATTGTTTTGGGCCTAAAGTGCACGGTTACGGAGATACAGGCCCAAACGGGTTTTCACAAAATGGCGGCACTTCCGTTCGCCATTTTTGTAAGTATTTTGTGTTTTCAGGTTAAGTACGTCAGACTGCAACTATCCATGCAATAAAATAACTCCTGCCTAATTATGCATTATGGACACGAGTAGCTGGCTCCCTATTACCTGTACTAAGTATATGGATGCTAGAGAACCATGGGAGAAACCTTGTGAGATCTACAGCTGAAGGTGTTTCTCAGAAGATTGGTTTTCTATTTCGTGCGAGGAAATACTTCACTTCTCGTCAGCTTCTAATGATCTACAAGGCACACGCATAATATAGTTCTCATAATATGGAACACATCACAATAATATTCACTGAATTCTCTTGATTATATTCAGAGAAAAGCAATCCGTCCTGTTGGTGAATCTGCGCTCACGGACTCGCTCACTTCGTTGAAACATCGTATATGGGTCGGAGACTTGTCTCTCTTCTATCGATATTTTCACGGTCGGTGCTCTTCTGAATTGTTGTTAATCGTTCCACCCTTGGCAATATCAACACGGATGATCTGACGAGTGCGAAATTCCCACCTCTACGTTGTGAGCTTGAAGATCTGTCGAACCTCTTGCACAGGGATTTGTTTTCAATATAACAGATGCACTTTTGAATTTCTCACTGAAGGAGGTTTTCCCTGAGGCTCACAATCTCAAAAAAAAATATTTGTATCTCCTGTCCCTTGATACACACGGTATTCTCTGAATATTACAGGGCTTCTCTCTCATTTGAATCTTTACACAAAAGGAACTTCATTCCAATCACGTTATAGGTATTCTTGTAACCAGGGGCTCAATTTTTGACGGTCTTCATTTTGATAACGCATACTCTATTGCTGAGGCGCTGCCAATCCATTCTTCCCTACCTTAGTGATAGCGTATTCGCTAGATAACGAGAGTGGTCAGAAATTGGACCCCAGTCAGAAAATAGTAGTTTGTACAACAAGAGTGGATATGGTGGCCATATCGCACGAGGACGGAGGGCGATGACCAATATCCATTCGAGTTAATACTATTTTTCGTCGACCAGGTAAATACTTCAGAAATCTCTTTCAAGTATCATATGGCCAATCAATTTTAGATATAGAGTATTTTATATATATGTTTATATATATATATATATATATATATATTATAAAATACTCTATATCTAAAATTGATTGGCCATATGATCCGATTTTGGAGCCATGTTCAAGATCTAAGGAGTAGGCAGATTGAGACTTCAGCGTGAAGTCACATTTACCCATTTGAAAATGGCTCCAAAATCGGAGCCGAAACGTCGAGAACAAAACTCCAGACGCGGTTCAACCAACTAAGTCATTTGGACTCTACCATTTCAGTTAATTATTGGTGTGGGGGGAGGATAATTCGTTAAAATAATTATTTATTGTAAATGTTTTCTTGAAAATTTCTTATAATTAGGAAGACGGATCAGACCTGTGACGTTCAAACAAGGTTGTCCTAGTATATTATAGTAATATTCCGGGGTTTCCCGCTCTCCTCCGATTCTAATTATCCAATCGGATCGTTTGACCCGTCGTTCTCTTCGGAATTCAATTCTCTACAGTTCATCAGTTTTGAAAAAAATAAACAAAACGCGATTTTTTGTTGTTTATTGTTAAAAAATGGCATTTTCGAGTAGAGGACATGGTGGGAATAAACTACTTACTGTCCGGCACGGGATGGCACAGGCGGCTCCCAGGTGATATTTTCAATGAATGAAATTTATTGAAAAAATAGGAAATCCTAATACACGAAAAAATTTTTAGGTACAAAATATTCTGAACAAAAACATATTAACTAAGTATACAATTACGATACAGAGTATATAATAAAATGACCAATCATTAGGTGGGATCATTAATAATATATAATATATTATATAAAACTTACTATAAATAAAACTTTATATAAATACCGTCTGTTGTATGTCTGAACAAAAATGGTGGTTTATCTTCTAATATGAACATTTAGATTTCTTTTGAACTCAACAACAGTTTTAGAATCTTTAATGATTTCAGGTAGTTCATTATATTCCTTCGAGCCCTTATAAAATAGGGACTTCATTGTATTACCCATATTGACACGTGATATATAAAAATTGTCTTTTTTTCTCGTATGATAACCATGGATTTGACTACTATATTTGAGAAATTCATTTAGATAGGTAGGTACCATGTTGTGAGTTATTTTAAAGATATAAATCATAGCATTTAAGTAAAATCTGTCAGAAACTGGTAGCCACTGTAATGTGTCAAGCATAAGGGAGATGTTAGTGTATCTGTTACATTTTAATATTATTCTCATTCCCCTGTTTTGAAGCTTTTGGAGTGCATTTGTCAAAATGTTGTCAAAATCATTGCTTTAGTTTTGCTAGTGTTCAGCTTGAGCCTGTTGTTATTTAGGTACGTACTAACTAGTGACAATGATTTATTCATTTTTTCTACAGCATGATTTAGGTTGTTACTCGATACTGAAAGAAGTGTATCATCAGCAAACAGGTTTATAAAGTTACACTCATGATGAAAATTGATATCATTGATATATATTAAAAAAAGGAGTGGTCCCAAAACACTGCCTTGTGGAACACCAAAATTATTTATAATTGGTTCTGAACAAGAATCGATTTCTCCATAGTCACTGGGCACACTTCAAGACTGGCTATGAATCAAATCATCTGAAAGGATTGGGTCTTGGTTGTTGCCTCGTGATGACAACCCGAAGAGAGAGATTTTCAATTGGAAATATGCATAAAATTCAAATTTGTGAATATTTTTTTTTCTTGAATCTAATCAAGAGCAATTTTTATTATTGAGTTATCATTCTAAGTCTGAAAACGCGTCACTACTGTTCGAAAAGAAATGTCATGTCAGAGGACACGAAATGATAGCATATTTTGCATCAAATCTCGATCACGGTTTTACCTGAGCAGGCACCAAAGAAGTGAAAGCTGCATGATAATTATTGTTATATATGATATATTTCGTCCATAACATTGATTTGTATCATCAATGCACACAGCAGTTCATGATATACCAAAACATGACTTATACTTAACTTACCATTGAAATTTAACCAAAATCCATATTTCACGTCTACATCATAATGATGTTTACCTAATATCATATTATTCAGGTTCACTCAAGTTTAATTCTTTCATTTGAGTGATTTGATGTATATTATAACTATAGTAGTACATTTATTATCCCAAGAAACATTACATGTTTATGTACAGGGATCTCATAATAGTATTACATCTATAATTTGAATAATACATATAATAACTTACTATAAAAAAAAACAAGAAAATGAAGCAGTGAAAAAGGATCAAAGCCTCAAAAGAGGAAAAAAAAAAGATTTGCTTGCCTAATCAAGCAGAAAGGATTCTTATTTATTTTTGAATTTAAAAATTGACTTTTTCTCTTTAATTTCTGTAGGAATGGAATTGTGAATAGCAATTCCCTCATGATATGAATCGGGAGAGGATCGGAATCGGTCTACAAGTCTCCATTCATTGAAAATTAATTCCAGCAGTTGTGTCGCCAAAAGAATATGCAGGAATTTCTTCTGTAAAGAATCCTGCACTGACACCTGCCGAATATAATTCAACACACTTTGTGGTATTAGCCAAGAAGTTGTTGTTTTCCGGTGTTAGCCCTTTGACCTAATGTGTGGGTAAGCTGAGATTGGCCTGAATGAGTGGTTTCCTCAGATAATTTGAAACAGGAATCAATGCTAGATAGTATGGATGTTCTTCATAGAAACTTTGAACTGGATGGTACTTGCTGAAAATCCATATTCAACAAAAAATAGCACAGTTCCAAGCAGGATTCATCTTTCTTCAGTAAGCTATCGTAAAGCGGGACATGGGTAGCGTTGTGTATACTAGTTGTTAGTCAGAACCGTAAAAGAAACTATGGTATTTTTTAGGAAAACATTCCATGCTACTTTCTCTCGAGCGAGTGCTCAGTATTTTTCATTCGCTCTCGTACGATATATTTAGGAAAATGGTGTGAAATAAGTCTTGGATACACAAATTGCCTCAAGGTTCGATTCTAGGGCCAACCCTTACATGAAATAATTTTCACATCCAACTTTTTTCCGGACCGTTATGATGGAAAAATTAGTTGTTCTTCAGGGTTTTTACAGATCACGGATCTGTAGTGGAATTTGTGGATTTCTCAGCATTTCTAAGTACTTGGAGAAAAATTTATGTGTATTAGACCGCAAAAATTATTAATATGAGCCACCTATGTTTTTTCCACAAAACATAGTGAAATGTACGAAATGAATTGAGTGCCGTATAAAAAAAATGCTACTTCACCTCCATATGAGAGCAATCATAATTGAAATAATCTCAGTGAACACCACCAAGCAACAACATATGGGATTGGCAAATATTTCATTAGAAATCCAGAAATTGATACTGCTGATAATATGTTCCTTCCCAAAAGCAATCGGTACCCAGTACTTGAATTCAATTGCGAACAATTCATCTTGATCTCATCTATGAATTGTATAAAACTTTATAATGAGAGTATCTAAAATACTTTTCACATATTTATCAATATGATAAATGAATATGTCACTGATGGAGGCAATGAAGACAATGGTTTCGAGGAACTCCAGAATCGGTGACTCCTACCAATGAATAAAAAAAGAATCGAATAGTCAGATGATCTCTAAACATCACAGCTTTAACTGATGTTTCATGAACAGATTTCTTTCGATAGCTTGATTATAGAAAGGCGTTTTTATTGATACGGTTTTATTGGATATCAAAATCATCTACTTCTACAACATGGCCCTTTCAAATATTATTATTTTTGGATGAAGGGCACTCAAATGTTGGGGTAATTGAGATACTGAAAATATAGAGTTAGGTGGATATATAACAAGTGGTCTGTTAGAATCCAGGAACATTGGAAAAATCTTGATCAAACTTCTTCAACATATCCAAACTTTCTTTGTTATGGCAGTTTTTTAAGTTCCCGATTTGCTGAAGAAAAAATGTTTTTAGCGCAAGTTTTGCGGACGACAATACTTTTCATATTAGTTTTTCTTCCAGAGTCCTCATATCAGTACCAGAAAGAAAAATTTGAAAAACCATTAGAGTCAACAACATCAAAGATGACAGGGCGAAATATTAGAAGGAGATAACATCAACGTGGTGGAAAACCCAGACATGTCTCTTCTCGAAGAAAGCCGATATATAATTATCTAGTATTCAGATGTCACGAGTAACTTTTCCTGCAGGCAAGTTAATACAGGTAATAGAGAATTTTGCTTTGCAAAATTAGGCAGGAGTTATTTTATTGCATAGATAGTTGCAGTCTGACGTACTCAACCTAAAAACACAAAATACTTACAAAAATGGCGAACGGAAGTGCCGACATTTTGTGAAAAACCGTTTGGGCCTGTATCTCCGTAACCGTGCACTTTAGGCGAACAATTATCAGGACCTTTTTTATAGATAATTAAATTTCCTATCTTTTTTATTCAATAATTTTCTTCGTAGCGCTTACCGTTCACGACTTATATTGTTATTACTTTTTGTTTATTCACTATTTTACCGATATCTCTTTAAATAATTGTTTAAACAATAAATTGTTCGAAATAAAACTTTCAAATCGATTGATTTTCCACAACTTTTATTCAAAACTTTTTTCTCTAAAGTTAATATTTTTGAAGTTACAACGCGTTCAATGTCGTTCTACAGAGTACAAGGTTATTAAGAACGAAGTATGCATAGCGTAATGATGTAGCGAATCCGATACATAATACAAAAAAATTGATTTTAGAATTTTTTTGATTTAATAAATAAATAATAATTCAAGTTCTTACCTGCAAGAAATAGCGAATACCCATTAAAATTTTTTCTTTGTATTTTCTTTTATACAATTTAATATTACTATAATTGATTTAAAAACTACTACCATAATTACACACGCAAATAAAAAAATGGAATATTTATTGAAGAATATATGTGAAATTTATTTTTACAAATGTACACCAAAATGAATCATATGTCTTCTCTGACTCTTTGGCGTTTCGAGGGTGGTGAATTTTCGATGTTGGTTACATTCTCCTCTTCCTCTTCGTTATCTTCGTCAGTGGCATATAAAGATTGTAACGCCTCTATTAATTGGTCGTTAGAATCATCACCAATATCTTCATCGATGTCGCACAATTCTCTGTTGTTGACGATTACTTTCAGCTGATTAGTGCACGTTTCCTCTGTGCAGTTCTCACAGATTACCGTACAGTCCAATCCTGCTTTTTGGCACCCACAGGCTCTGCCACAGCCAGATCTGCGTTTGCATGAAATGCACTCTAGTCGATCTCCCACATACAAGACGATTGAAATTAACGCGTTGTAACTTCGAAAATATTAACTTTGGAGAAAAAAGTTTTGAATAAAAGTTGTAGAAAATTCATCGATTCAAAAGTTTTATTATAAACAATTTATTGATTGAACATTTATTTAAAGAGATATCGGTAAAAAAGTGAATAAACAAAAAGTAAAAATAATATAAGTCGTGAACGGTAAGTGCTACAAAAAAAATTATTGGATAAAAAAGATAGAAAATTAAATTATCTATAAAAAAGGTCCCGATTGTTTTGGGCCTAAAGTGCACGGTTACGGAGATACAGGCCCAAACGGTTTTTCACAAAATGGCGGCACTTCCGTTCGCCATTTTTGTAAGTATTTTGTGTTTTCAGGTTAAGTACGTCAGACTGCAACTATCCATGCAATAAAATAACTCCTGCCTAATTATGCATTATGGACACGAGTAGCTGGCTCCCTATTACCTGTACTAAGTATATGGATGCTAGAGAACCATGGGAGAAACCTTGTGAGATCTACAGCTGAAGGTGTTTCTCAGAAGATTGGTTTTCTATTTCGTGCGAGGAAATACTTCACTTCTCGTCAGCTTCTAATGATCTACAAGGCACACGCATAATATAGTTCTCATAATATGGAACACATCACAATAATATTCACTGAATTCTCTTGATTATATTCAGAGAAAAGCAATCCGTCCTGTTGGTGAATCTGCGCTCACGGACTCGCTCACTTCGTTGGAACATCGTATATGGGTCGGAGACTTGTCTCTCTTCTATCGATATTTTCACGGTCGGTGCTCTTCTGAATTGTTGTTAATCGTTCCACCCTTGGCAATATCAACACGGATGATCTGACGAGTGCGAAATTCCCACCTCTGCGTTGTGAGCTTGAAGATCTGTCGAACCTCTTGCACAGGGATTTGTTTTCAATATAACAGATGCACTTTTGAATTTCTCACTGAAGGAGGTTTTCCCTGAGGCTCACAATCTCAAAAAAAAATATTTGTATCTCCTGTCCCTTGATACACACGGTATTCTCTGAATATTACAGGGCTTCTCTCTCATTTGAATCTTTACACAAAAGGAACTTCATTCCAATCACGTTCTAGGTATTCTTGTAACCAGGGGCTCAATTTTTGACGGTCTTCATTTTGATAACGCATACTCTATTGCTGAGGCGCTGCCAATCCATTCTTCCCTACCTTAGTGATAGCGTATTCGCTAGATAACGAGAGTGGTCAGAAATTGGACCCCAGTCAGAAAATAGTAGTTTGTACAACAAGAGTGGATATGGTGGCCATATCGCACGAGGACGGAGGGCGATGACCAATATCCATTCGAGTTAATACTATTTTTCGTCGACCAGGTAAATACTTCAGAAATCTCTTTCAAGTATCATATGGCCAATCAATTTTAGATATAGAGTATTTTATATATATGTTTATATATATATATATATATATATTATAAAATACTCTATATCTAAAATTGATTGGCCATATGATCCGATTTTGGAGCCATGTTCAAGATCTAAGGAGTAGGCAGATTGAGACTTCAGCGTGAAGTCACATTTACCCATTTGAAAATGGCTCCAAAATCGGAGCCGAAACGTCGAGAACAAAACTCCAGACGCGGTTCAACCAACTAAGTCATTTGGACTCTACCATTTCAGTTAATTATTGGTGTGGGGGGAGGATAATTCGTTAAAATAATTATTTATTGTAAATGTTTTCTTGAAAATTTCTTATAATTAGGAAGACGGATCAGACCTGTGACGTTCAAACAAGGTTGTCCTAGTATATTATAGTAATATTCCGGGGTTTCCCGCTCTCCTCCGATTCTAATTATCCAATCGGATCGTTCGACCCGTCGTTCTCTTCGGAATTCAATTCTCTACAGTTCATCAGTTTTGAAAAAAATAAACAAAACGCGATTTTTTGTTGTTTATTGTTAAAAAATGGCATTTTCGAGTAGAGGACATGGTGGGAATAAACTACTTACTGTCCGGCACGGGATGGCACAGGCGGCTCCCAGGTGATATTTTCAATGAATGAAATTTATTGAAAAAATAGGAAATCCTAATACACGAAAAAATTTTTAGGTACAAAATATTCTGAACAAAAACATATTAACTGAGTATACAATTACGATACAGAGTATATAATAAAATGACCAATCATTAGGTGGGATCATTAATAATATATAATATATTATATAAAACTTACTATAAATAAAACTTTATATAAATACCGTCTGTTGTATGTCTGAACAAAAATGGTGGTTTATCTTCTAATATGAACATTTAGATTTCTTTTGAACTCAACAACAGTTTTAGAATCTTTAATGATTTCAGGTAGTTCATTATATTCCTTCGAGCCCTTATAAAATAGGGACTTCATTGTATTACCCATATTGACACGTGATATATAAAAATTGTCTTTTTTTCTCGTATGATAACCATGGATTTGACTACTATATTTGAGAAATTCATTTAGATAGGTAGGTACCATGTTGTGAGTTATTTTAAAGATATAAATCATAGCATTTAAGTAAAATCTGTAAGAAACTGGTAGCCACTGTAATGTGTCAAGCATAAGGGAGATGTTAGTGTATCTGTTACATTTTAATATTATTCTCATTCCCCTGTTTTGAAGCTTTTGGAGTGCATTTGTCAAAATGTTGTCAAAATCATTGCTTTAGTTTTGCTAGTGTTCAGCTTGAGCCTGTTGTTATTTAGGTACGTACTAACCAGTGACAATGATTTATTCATTTTTTCTACAGCATGATTTAGGTTGTTACTCGATACTGAAAGAAGTGTATCATCAGCAAACAGGTTTATAAAGTTACACTCATGATGAAAATTGATATCATTGATATATATTAAAAAAAGGAGTGGTCCCAAAACACTGCCTTGTGGAACACCAAAATTATTTATAATTGGTTCTGAAAATGTATTGCTTATCTTCGTTATTTGCTTTCTATCAGATAAATAGTTTTGAACCCATTTTAGTACTGTTCCAATAATACCATAACTCTCAAGTTTCTTCAACAGTATTGAACGATCAAAAGTCTGAAAAGCACGTTTAAGATCTAGAAATACCGAAATAACATATTCTCCTCTATCAATGGCTTGTTCCCAATTGGTAATAGTTAATTGCAATGCAGATTCACAAGAGTGATTGGCTCTGAATCCCGATTGATTCAACATAAGTATGTTGTTTTTATTAAAATATTCCAAAAGTTGTTTATAAACAACAACTTCAAGAATTTTTTCTACACAAGGTAGAGTATTTATTGGTCTAAATTCCCATGATTTTGTTGAACCAATCACTTTCTGAATAGGCACTATAATGCTAGTTTTTAATTTCTCTGGAAAAACCCCATAATAAAGTGAAGTATTAATAAAATGTAGTAATACATGACCAATTACTTGAAAAGATGATTTTATTACTTTTGTGTCCATCAACTCATTTCCTGACTTATTTTCTAATTCATTAATTATAATCCTCAGCTCGGAGAGTTCAAGTTGTTTAAATTCGCTAATAGTACAGTCATATTCATATGTATTAATACATTCCCCATCACCATCCTTGATGGAATTTATCACATCACTTATGCTGTCCACAAAGTAATTATTAAATCTGTCTGCAATTTCTTTGTGACAATTTACAGTTTTCACAAAACCATTTAATTCGAATTCAATGCCATTATTGAAACAATTATCAGAGCTCTTTGGATTGATAAGATTTTTCAAAGTTTTCCACATTTTTATTGCATCCTTTTTATTCGAATCAATATTGTCATAGTAATACTGTTGCTTTTTATTTTTTAATAGATTAACATAGTCATTCCTGATAATTTTGAAATTTGACCAATTTACTTCTGTACTATTTATCCTGAACAGTCTATATGCCTGGTCTCTCTCCTTAGATTTAATCTTTAATTCATGATCATAGTATGGTAAACTATTGTTTTTGCATTGAAATATTCTTGTTGGTGCTATTTTGTTTATGACAGATTCACATTTATGAGATACATCTTCATACAACTCATTTACATCTACACAATTTAATTTAAAATCACACGCTATCAATTCCAAATTTATTTTGTGTAAATTTATTTCTCCTAAATTTCTATATGTTTTTAGAACCGTTTCATTTTTTTGAGTATAATTTGAAGATAAATCGATGGTTATAATAGAGTGATCTGTTATTTTAGGTACATCATGAACAGTTACAGAAATATTTTCAAAGTTTGCTAGAACATAGTCAACGATAGTCGAACTACTGAGTGTACATCTGGTAAAATATTTTACTAATTGTTCAATTCCATACATATTAAGAATATTTCTCATTTTTGAGCAGTAATATTCATCGCTTAAATAATTTAAATTAAAATCTCCAACTAGGATGCTTTTCACATTACTCCCAAAGAAATCATCACATAACATTTCAAAATCTTTAAGGAATATTGAATGACTAGCATTCGGCGAATGATACAGTGCACCAACTAACAATTTATTTTTCTTATTATTTATTGATACTGTTTTACACCAGTAATTTCCATCTAAACTATACTTTTCCTTTACTTTATAATTCAAATCGTTTCGTATAAAAAGTAGTACACCACCTGTGTGCCGGGATGTTATAACCTTACCAATCGATAACAAGGGTACAAGTCATCTGTCAACTCAAAACGGGACAGGTGGGTATTTGTGACTAGTCTCAGTGGAGACGGGGAGGGTTCTTCAAAAGTATTTCAAGATTTAGAATTGATGGAAAAAATAGAGGGGGGGGCGCCAGGTAAATTGTCTCACAAACACCCTAAACGTGTCAATACCACTAACTTACCAAATGATATGAAACAACAGGCATCAATTTAAAAATTTATTCAAAACGTTAAACCACTTGTATCTAGAGTATAAGTAGAAGCTATCAAGCGAACAGATTATAATTCAAGCCATGCAAAGCAAGGTATATATATATAGTTCAGTAGCGTTAATTAGTAACTATTTTGAGGGATTGTAATTCAGGAAAATATATTATGTTTCAAGCTATGCAAAGCGAACGGGCTATATACTAAGTTACTCAATAACTACTCTTTTTAGCACCAAAAGATGAATATGAAATTAAAAATGAAAGAAGGGTGTTTGGCGCAACCCAATCAAATAACACATCAACCCAAAGTCAATGCAGAAATTCAAATGCTACCAACCAGTTATAATGCGTCGCGAGAGCTCAAGCGCATGCGCAATTCATAAATCATCAATAAAAAAAAACATTAAATTTCCGCCTTACAAAAAAAAACGAAAGCATCAAAATAATTCAGCAGAAATTAGCAATAACTTGCGTGAATTCCCACGGTGGTTGTAGTTCAGCAACTGGTTCTTAAATTGGAAGTGGACTGATGATAATGCCGAGGACTCCGAGTAGCTTTTCTCGTGCTGGTGACCATGAACCGTTCTGTATGGAGGTGAAACCAAACTTTTCGATCACCCCGTATATGGATTGATCTTCGGTTTCCAGAGCGTCGGAAACACTGGATTGGAGTTCCGTACAAAAAAAAAACCCTTCTGAGTTGAAAGGGTTTTTTTTCCTCTGCAACACGGTTGGAGACAGGAATCGTATGTTTAACGCAGATTTTCCCTATTTGCTTTCCTTCAATCTTCCAAATAACAACCCTCTAATGAACCACCTTTGGTATTATTCAGGCAAAATTTCGATGGACCCTCAAGAATGAATTCCGAACTATGAAAATTTCCTAATCCTCAATAAGAGAGTAGAATGCCACAAACAACAATATCATACGTTCAATATAGGGCATAATTTCCACTGATATCGAGCCCAGGAATCTAATCCTCCAACGGAGTTGTTATCACAAACTATTTATTCCATGAACCCGTTTTTGAAATTTTCTTCAATGGCTGCCGACTACGATCTCAAAGAATCAGGAATCTTGACCTCGACTAGGAGAAGGAATTGCATTCTAGCCTATTTTGAAAAAGTTGTGAAATATACGCGCATGTTCCTCCGACACACGAGTAGACCGTTGGCCAATCCGAGATCGAAAATTAGAAATTCATCATTTCAACTGGTAACCATAGTCCAGGTGAATTAGTTCAAAAAAAAAGGATTCGAAACCAGAAATGTGTTCAGTATAAATTAGAAGAAAATATTTGAAAAAAGCAAAGATCTTACATACTCAAGCATGAGTTAGCTAGAAAATAAGATTAACTATATTTAGAATTGGTTACTTCGAATAAATACCGGGTAAAATGAAATGGTCGAGTTGACAATAAAAAAGTGATAGTGAAATACGGTTTCAATTACCTCAGAGTTTTCAAGGAGGAAGTATTGGAAGCAAATTCAACCCGTTACAATGTGGATTCACATCTCTCCACATTGTAATTTGTGATATTGAGCTCAGAAGAATCAATATCACAAGTAGTTCGACTCTCGCTGAATAACATTAATGCTGGATTATAACAAGAAATGTTTGCAATAACTTCTACCTTATTTGCTAAAAAACTTTGAATATTCATATATATTATATCACAGTTCATTTGTATATCAGGATACTTCACATGTTTTTTTGTACTGATGAGATTTTATCCACAATTGTAGGCTTGTTTTTTATATATTTTATAATTTTTGAATTATCCCCATCAGCTATCATTTCATCAAGCTGTCTCTTTAAAGTGATATAATAGTCTCTTTGCCTTTTTGTTTGGTCGGAAAATATTTTGAGTCTGGGTGCTAAGCTGCTCTTATTTTTAAGAATTTTCATTGCTTCATGTGGATTATTTAATACTACTTTCATAATTCTATTCTTGCCTGGAAGAGGTTTCCCAAGACGAAATACTTTTATTTGAGATAAATCCACGTTGAAATCTTTCAAAATGTTTTTAACTGTACTCACACCTTCCTCGATTCGTTGTTGCGTCGATTCTGCTGCAGATTCCTTAATACTAGCAATCATGATATTCGACGATCTTCGCTGCCGTTCAAGCATTTCCGAAATGTATTCTTCACAATCCATAGTGTGACTGGTACTATTGCCTCTTTCTTCCAAAGACGCAATTTTTGCATCACATTCAATTTTCTCCCTCCTTAAATTTTCCAGATCGTTTTTCAGAGATTTGACTTCATTACTAAGTTCTTTTATCTGGCGAATGAAAAGAGGAACACTCTTGAATGCCTCTCTGCATTCCAAACAAAAGAAAATGATACTGCGGTACTGTAGAGTTGTAGCTCGGTACTCGGTGGTGGAAATGCCTGAGCAATTTTTTTCTTTTGTGGAATTGAAATGAGCATAACCTTTACAGCTGTCACAACAAACTGATTCCTTTGTGTCCTTTATCTGCAGATTGCAAATCTTACAATTTTCCTCGCCCATTGTATTCACAATATATCCTTAAAATGTTTTTAAAACGCACTCCACTGGTAATATAGTTTTATCGCGAATATGCAAAAAGCTCACTTTTTTTAATGGGAACCGTAGAATGCTGTTTTTTTATTCACTATTTATTTCTGATTTGTCATGATAAGCTATCGATAATTTGAATTTACTAATGAAATTCTAACTGGGATTCATAATCCGTTAATATACACTCATAGTGCATGTTATCAGGATCACTTTGATATAAAAATCAATAATTTTGTTGGTCTGGAACTGCTTAATAACTTATATTATATGCGGAGCAAAATATTTCACGTGTACCTGACTGAGTTATACCAATAACAAAAAGTGGTCATTTGTGGCTCTATTGCCTGACGTGAACGCCTTATGGATAATCTTCCAGTCAAGTGAGCAAGGCAGGTAAACAATATCCCTTCGACACCTCATATTATTTTGCATTCACGAGCGACAGGGCCGGTGCTAGATTTCTCAACGATACAAAAGACTACAAGCAAACGTTGTGCCTTAATTACTTCTCAAATTATTTACAGCAATGTGTATGCTTGTCTATAACAGAAGTGTTCAGAATGGAAGTTAGCTGAGATTTCACACTGAAAGAATTCTCAAGATGAAGTTTCCCCAAGTAAATAGTACTTATACAGAATCCTAAAAGATGGAAATCGATTCAGAAAGATGAGTGGATTTTTTTGTCAATGTCGTAGATCATTCATGTTTAGAAAATTAATTTAATGCCTGAACTTTCATTTGCTCCCTAAGCTTTTATCATCAACTCTATTTCAAAACTTTATTATCTGCCTTTCAACATTTCAGTCGAACTGACATAACTCTTCACCTATCTTCTCCTTCAGAGTAGGAAACTTTGACGTGAATTGTCAAGTAAACGGAAATATTGACTTTATACTGTAGATGGACTAACAAAAACGCTTCGAATTTTTTTGTACACTAGCATTGACTAATTATATCTCTATAAACAACAGATCAACACTGATTTATTTGTAACGTTGCTGCCCTCATTGTTATTGTTGACTACTCAAAATAAGTAAATAAGGACGTGTGTGGTGTTATGATCAGAATATGGATCAATTTTGTGTTCTATAAACAACAAAATTTGATATGGAAATGTTGAAGTTTCATCTCCGGAAATAGACGTGTCCGCCAAAAATTTCATTTGGATTTATTGTAGAGAAGATCGAATAACGCGAGGCGCACAATTTATTTTTGAAATTCAGATGCTCAGTGCTCAGTGTAACCGCATCTTCACCTATATTATTTCGTACGTTCAAGGTGTGAAACAAAGAAACTCACCTTCCGCGCAAAACACTCTTTTCGAAGGTTTCTGAATAGAAACGGAATGGTATCCATTTTGACATTGGCAAATCGCATTGTGGTGAACCTGGATGCAGGAAGCGTGCTGGTCAGTGTACTGGCATGTCTCCTTGTAGTAGCACTGATCGCCAAGTCGTTTAGCTGAAACAAAATCAACTAATTAGTTACCGAATCAAGAGTACTCTGAAACATTCTCAAAACTTCCGAATCAAACATTTCTTGTTATCGTTGTCGAATTAACCTGCTCCCTTCCAGGATTTAACGCTATGTGATTTTTTTTCTGTAGGGCAATTTGAAAGAGTTCATGTATCATGATGGAGAAGTGAATACTCTGGAAGAGCTTCAACAGCGCATTGAAAATGCTTGTGATCAAATCCGTGGACACCAGGGTTTTCTAAGCGTGTAAGAGTCGTGGATTCTCCAGTCAAGATTGTGCGTTGATTGTACAAATGGGGATTATTTTGAACAGTTTTTGTAAAAACAGTATCCACCTAACACGATACTGATGTTTTCTTATCAATTGTTAATAATGTAAACTGAATCTCCTCTTATGCAACTTTCATATAGATGATTCTTGGTAAACCAACTCCTTTTTACAATTTCAACAAGCTGTTGAAATAAATGACTTGACTCTGACAACACCCTGTGTAAGTCTCAATTGGTTTGAGTCTCATTTTTCTGGGCGTAGTCAAATTGTTGAAACAACTAGTTATTCTAAGGAAAATAAAATGAAGTGTGGAGTTCCTCAAGGCTCAGTCCTTGGTCCACTATTATTCCTGCTGTAAATGAATAACCTGACATATATTGATATCAAAGGTGAGTTTACGCTATTCGCCGATGACACTACAATTTTATGGCATGATCAGAATCCCTCTGAACTTGAAACAATAATGAATTGTGATATTAGCATTATAAAAAGATGGTGTGATGCAAATCTTCTCAGTTTTAACATCACTAAAACGAACGTTATTTGCTTCAATTGTTCTATTAGCAATATACAAGTTGCCAACAATTTTGTTGAGAAATTTGAGGACCATATCAAGGGTCTCAAATCGAAGTTATCCTCAGGGTCTTACGCTGTCAGGCTGACATCTAATGAGTTAGGATTCGCTGCTGCTAAAGTTACATATCACTCTCTCATAGAATCTCAACTGCGATATGGAGTTCCTTTCAGGGGTGAATGTACTGTGACAACACTGCAATAAATTTCAGTTATACAGAAAAGAGCTGTACGTTTTCTGAGTAAGGCAGGGCGACGAGATTCATGTCGACCACTGTTCAAGGAGAAGAAAATTCTCACTGTGATATCTTTATTTATTATTGAAACTATGTGTCTCATAGTAAAACATCAGAATCAGTTTTCAATCAACGCAAACGCCAATCAACAAAAAACGACTTTGAATTGCCCGTTCCAAAATATTCCCTTGTAAGACTCTTTCATTTATAATGTGTTAAAAATATTCAATCATCTTTCATCTATCCCAAAAAGTGCATGCAATAACAGAAACTTCAAAGAAGTTTTGCAAACTTGTTTTTGTGAAAGAATCTATTATATTTTATCAGAGTACTACCAAGATACATTTGATTCAACTTGTGTCTAACACGTTATACATTTTTCTTCAATTAATATTGGAAATTCCACAAGTAAACTCTTATTGACTATATTCGTGGAAGTGAATTAGTGTGCTATGTACATACAATTGTTTTTGTTGTCCTTTTCTGTCTATTGTTTTTTGTACATATGTTCAGTAACAACCCTGAAATTTGATTCAACAACTCCCAATGTATATTATTTTAAAGTGCATAGTTTTCGAAAACATGTCCGAATTATTATAGCTTGATGAGTAGCCGAAGCTAATCTGTGTGAATTCATTTCTTAATTTATTTTAAACAAGCTTTATCAATGAGATATTGTTCTTCAGACAATAAAGCATATTTTGACTTTGACTTCGAGCCTGTATGTTTGAAAATATCACAGTTTCTTGTACGATTCTCACTGGCAATGGGTTTTCAAAACTGCAACACGTGTTTCGCTTCAAAATAGCTTCCTTAAGCAAGATAAATAAATTATCTTCCTATAATACAATATTTGAACCATCGTTCATAATAATAGGGATTAAAATGGAGTGTCTTTTATTAAAAAATATTGAAGACATAAATGAAGTATCGCAGAGGTAAGGAATTTATGAATCGACATGCGGATTATGTCCGATATTCTATATAGATCAAATGAGAAGTTCGTCCAACATACGTGTGAGAGAACATATAAACGATGAGATTGAAACCTTTGGTGTAGAAGTTGAAACTTTCCTTAGAGATCAATTACCCCAACACCAAACTGATATTTTTGCACTCGACGCGCGTCTCGGTAACAAGGTAAGCGTCTTCAGGAGAAGAAAATTGATTATCAAGATGCTTCCCACCTCATTCCAGAGGGTCACGAGTTCAACCGTGAACGCAAATTCGGCATTTTGAAGAGAAAGGTTAGAAACTCAACCAACTTGCAAGTTTGGAAATCAACACGGTTAAAAATTCGGAATATTAATTGAATGATCAGTTTGAATCAAGTAACTCACCATTGTTGATCGTTTTTGATGATATGGATTTACATCAAGTATTGACCAGTTCAATTCAATGTTTTGAAATAATATCGAAATTGAAGAATTCACTTTTTTGAATGGAGTTTCAATTTAGAATAGTATGATATTCAACTTTTCCTTCGTCGGTACTCGTACAGGTTTTCTAAAAAGAAATTTCAATATATATTTTTCATAGTTTAGAATCATGAGGATTTTTATATGGGAAAAATAACCCATTCGATGGCACCCCGCTGCTCTATGCTCCCAGACTGGCCTAGCAGCCTATTGATTCAGTGCTCTAATACACCAATAAATTGTTCGTGTACTGTATACCTAATTTTTTCACAGCATTCTATCCTTTCATGACCGAGTCCTACTTCGTAGGGTTCAATTGGAGAATTTTGTTCCGACCGAGAGTGGAGCTGTTGAATGCAGACTTTTATGATGAAGTTGATTGATGTTGGTCCAACATGCAATGCGATTCTGAATAGTGTAAAACATACGTTTTTAGGATTTATTTCGATGGAATAGTTCTCTGTGAGTTATGAGCTGTATTTCAATCCGATATGTTTTACATCTTCCTCTGCAAGGAGACCAAACACGATTTACGTTCGCAGCGGGTCATTTGTTACGGCTTCGCCGTACGATGTGCTCGCTGTTAGAGGTCTCCTATTTGGTGCAGTAGGAGTTTGAGTCCTCGAGCCTGATCCAGCAGATGACGTTCCACTCTAGAGATTCACGCCATTTGCACCAGATTCACACTTTCAATTCGTAAGGGTAAGACCGTTCAAAATGTTTTGTGTTCGTAATCCAGCCAGGTGTCACTTGGGAGACCTATGGTGGGTCCAAACAGCTGTTTTAGAATTTGTGAATGCAATCATTTGGAAGATGAGAATTTTGTATTCTGTGGAGGCTTTCAGCTCTACCTGCAAGTAGACCGAATACGATTTTCGTTTGCAGCGGGTTATTTGTTACGGCTTTGTCGTACGATGTGCCTGCTGTGAGAGGCCTACTTCACTTGGTGTAGTAGGAGTTTGAGTCTTCGGTCCTTATCCAGCAGATGTCGTTTCATCTCAGAGGTTCACACCATCTGCACCAGATATACAAACAAGTATGTTAATTTGTTGATTCCTATCTAAACTTGTTTCTGTGAGTCACACCTTACACTCGCAGGAAACTTGCTTCAAAGTTTGATGTGAATCACGTTATATCGAATATGCAATTTATTCCTTGATCATCTGTTGGGAAGTTTGGCTACATCGATTGCCCTTCTTACATTTTTCAAGTCGAAACGAAATCGCACAGCGATGAGGTGGCGATTTTCGGGATTTTCCCAACTCGATACCTTTTATGGACGCAGATATAAATAGACGTCTGGTGGAAATGCTGCAGGAACTGCAGGAAGCTTAATTCGTTTGGCAAGCGTCCACTAAAGTTACGAGGTCTGAATTGAAATTCAGGGCTTGATATAGCGTGTGCATCATAGTGATTACTACCACAATGTTTCACTCTAGATAATTTATAAAGTCGAATACACATTTTCAAGAGTTTTGGATCCCCCCGAATAATAATAATGTGAAATGATTTTCAGTTCCAAGGAAGAATTGAGTTGCATTCAAGAGGTTGTTGAAATTTACTTGAATGTGGTTGAGTGGTATTGCTCCGGACTTCCATTGTCTATATAATGAAATGGGAAAAAAATCAAATAGAAACAATCAGATACGAATAATTGAATTGAATAACACCGTGAAGCCTTCAAATATATAATTGTCAAACATTGACAATAAATGAGCAAAAGTTGATCAAAAAGCCATAATGAAGATGAAAATTCATCAAATGATTGTATCGAAAATTAAATCGAATGTTGTAATGAATACAAAAAAATATAAATTGATTTCGCGGTATCTCTCTGATGTGAGCATAATGCACACATCAGTTAGCCCAACATGTGTTATCTCCAGCCTTTTGCTAGTTTCAATAAAAATCGAGTAATTTCGACTATTTTTCATGATAGAAATGCGAAATAATAATAAACTAAACAATATTAGATAGTTATTTCGAAAATCGCAAGAGTGTCGATGTTCCGAGACCCTATCCAGGGCTCGAGCCAATCGGCGTGCGGCGTTCTCTCCCGCAGCGGCGGGCGGAGCCTAACGAAGCGCGCATCGCGCGCATAAAGATACGCGATTTGACTGCACGAGCAGCATTCGTTTCGAAAGAGTTTACTAAGCGTTTAGCATTCGCTTCGAAAGAGTTTACTCAGCGTGAAGCATTCGCTTCGAGAGAGTTTTTACTGCGTATTATTCACAGCGTTGAATCTAAGCGTACACCTTATCAAAGCGTCTCAAAAAGTCTTGGAAAGCGTTATATTTCAATAGGAAGCGAATGAATCTAGGAGGAAGTACTCCTATTCTCTTTTAGGTGTTTCAGAGTGAAGATTTGTTGAAAAAAGTATTGAATAGGATATAAATCCGAAAACAAGAAGAAAGAATTGTATAAACAATATTTTCTGGCTGGAGATCTAGGAAACATTGTAAAAGTTTTCTCACAAAACTCCCACTGCAGAATTTGGAAGCACAAACTGTTTCCATTAATGAATTCGTATAACTCGAGTGCGGAGTATAACTGTACACGTTCCTGAGTGCAGCTTCGGCTTGCATTGTTCCTGATTGCTGCTAAATAAATTTTTTCAGTCTCCCGAGGCTTCGGCCGGTCGAGAAATTCCTTTTTGACCTATTATTGGATTCGTACTGTGGTGTACTTTTCAGTACGCCTGAAGCAAGAAGAAGAGGCCATTTGCTCTGTAGGTCCCAGGAATTTATTGGACTTCACGGCTACCTGAGTCCGGGTAGCGCCTACAGAGTACGTCGGAAGCTGTTGACAGGCCACCCTAATCAAACAGGGTTTCCTGGATACAGACGCCTACCGTAATCCTCTAAGAACGCTGTTACGTGACAGTGTTCACTGCACTGAGGGTTCGCGGCTAAAAACGCCACCTCCAGCACCGGAGAGCTGGACACGGGTTCACGCGTTGCAGGGCAGGCAGGTCCAGGCGCGAAGTGTGTCGTATTAGGGCGCTAGGGAGCGTGGGGAACTTCTGGTCCGGCCTAGAGCCATCGTGGTGGCCAGTCGTAACCGCGATTAGAACTAGCTATCTCTCAGGGTTAATAGTAACTCGTGAAATTGTGATTCAATTGTTTCTGGCATCTCCGAGGACGCGGCGAGTCTTTAGGCCAACTTTTCTTATTCCTTCGCGTTTCACAACCCGAAGAAGCGATCCTCCATCGATTTCCCTTCGGGAGGCGATCGGTGGCTCTGGTCGATCTACCCAAGCGTCGCATTATTCGTTCGTGTGCGTAGAACCCACAAGCTAGCCGGATTTTTCATTAAAATTGTTCAACTCCGCACCTCCGCACTGAGTTCGCTTCGGTGGACAATTTTAATATTTTTCAAAATGCACGCGCTTGTGGATACATGCTCTAGACAATTATTATAGAATTGGAGAAAGCAATCTGAGGTTGATTAAGGATGTTCATGACACAAGACTACTCGATGCATTCGAGAGTCTAGAAATATCAAAATGTGAGAATAATATCAATGGTGACGAAGGGCCTATCCCTTCCAGCCCGCTTTTTGGTTCAGACGAAATCCATATCTGACCAAAAATCCTTGCAGGTAGTTTAAGCACTACCCAAGATTGTAAAGATTATGCATAGCTTATTCTAGTCTCTAGCTTTAGTATCAGTTTTCCTTTCCTGAAGATGCTAACCTTGTGAGCGAAATGCGCGTCGAGTGCAAATAATATCAGTTTGGTATTTGGGTAATTCATCTCTACAAAAAGTTTCCACCACCCAGGTTGTTGGATGTTAGTAAATACCAATAACAATTTTTCGAATTGAATTGGCTGATACTTGATGAAAATCCATATTCAATGATACAATAGAGTCCTAAAGCAGGATAAAAAATGTTTCGATCATGCTTGAGGAGGCTATTATACAGCGAAACACATGTCGCTGTTCTGTCAACCAATTGTGGGTGAGAATCGTACAGGAAACTGTGATGTTTATTGTTAACGATTTTTTTCTTGTGAAAAGTGTTATGTTGATAGAAATTCATTGGGCACCCCAAGTCATCATTATGAAAAATATAAAACTTCTACACAGTGGGTATCTGGGCTGACACCTGTCAGAAAATAACTACTCCCCTGGATAATACCAATAGGGGCATTGTATTATATCCGACCGGTACCAGTGCAGGGTACTTCACAGAAGAAAATGCCGCATATGCTTTCCTATGCACATGAAGGAATTGAGTCTCAATTATTGGGGCGGCTACACTTGCCGACCGGTTTCGGGCTATTTGACCACTCGTCAGTACAAGGTAGTGCTATAATCAACACGAAGTCGATTACTATGCTCACCGACTAGATCGAATGTTTTGAAAATAAAATGAGCCTTATTGACGCAATTACTTCCTTGAGTACTTGACTTCTTGAAAGATTATGAAAAAATAAAGACATTGTATTATTCAGTGGTGTTTGCCGTTTCTTTCTAATCATTCATATTTTGCATTGTCAACACTCAGTGTCAGAACTTTGTATAGTGAAAATTCAGATATTGATAGCTATGAGTCTGATTTATATAAATTTGAGGAATACTACCCCTTGGACATCGTTACAACTCTTTTTCCCCCAATGAGTTTTCTGATTTTTCAAAAGCCTTTTGTGAATCCAAGCCTATCTTTCCCGTAATTTTTCAGGCACAAGAGTATTCCTGTTTTTTTTCAACACTACTCAGATTGAAGGATAAAAATACAATTAACTCAGAGATATGCAACTATCCTCACATAGCATGATGAAAGCAGATTCTTTCAAATTTCGTTTTCTGTCATTGCTATCATTCAGATAATGTCAGGACCGAAACCTAGTCCGGTGTGCCAATTTAACAAATGCCACAAACATTTTTTCTGTTCCTGTTCTGAATATCATGTTTTTGTCTTTCCACAGAAATCCGCATTGGAGCATGGTAGTGCATGTGACACTAAATACTTACTACGAAGTGTGGAAGGAATAATTTACTCATAGCAGTTTACGTGTTGAAATTCATTCCATTGCACTGTGTGATCTCCATCGGCAGTAAGAATATGTTCTGATAACCTAGAACCACCACTCTGTTCCCCTTCACTCTTTGACATTTCCATAAGTGTCGATGTTTGACTCCCTTTCACTCAATGACCTTGAAAGACTAATGCGCGTGCGTAGTTTCTATAGAAATGAAATACCAATCTTTCAAAAATATAAATTTACAGTGAAAATTTCACATTTCTACTTTTCAACCAATAAGATACCTCAATTTAGACTGATAATACAAGTGAAAATATTTTGACAGTTCAAAAAATGATCTTAATACCACCCTTGAATAATGTAGATATACCTGTGAATAATGCAAAATTTCTATGAGAATTAACATTGTTGCTTTTTATTCGCGATTGAAAAACGTAGTATGTTCAAACAAAGTAATAATTATATGTTGTTTGATTTCTAAAATTCTAACCCATCCTATCTTCTCAATGGTAAATAGTAAGGTGACGAATTAATTAGATGACTCTGTTTTAAGACATGTATGTAATATTTCGAAATAATTTTGTTCAAATCTCTTCAAGGCGAATGTCCATATTTACTTGACATCTGCAGCAAATTTTCTTGGATTTTCTTAAACAAACCATTCAACTCTAACGCTTCTAAATCTTCCATTGAATTTATTAAATATATCAATTTTGGATGACATACTTGCCCTTGAGTCAGCTCTTTGCAGTATTTACATAAATTATACTTTTCGAAGCATTCCATTTTTTCTCAAATTGCTTGGTGCAAATGTTTACATGAAATGTTTTACACAAGAATATCTCTGTTTGATGGTTTACTATACAGAAACTCAATGTAGTTCACCAATATAAACTTCATCTGGCAAAAGCATGGCCGCCTATTTATCACAGTCACCTACTGCAACAAACCATGTTGATATTATATTTTTTACATTAGAAGTGTTATGGATTGTTTTAACAAAGAATACATTTTCACCAACTTTAGTGACATAAAATTATGAAAGGGCGATAGAATGAACTAGTACCCATCTGAGTTTTATCATTTGGTGTAAATAAAGTTGATAATTTTTTTTATTTGAAGAAATATGGTAGATATACCTACAAAGGAATTTCTTAGAAATTGCGACATGTAAAAATATATTTCTACCACATTTAGTTAACTTAAATTACCAGAGGGCGATGGACTAGGCTGGTACCCATCTGAGTTTTGGTATTTGGTTGAACTGAAGTTGGTATTTTTTTTATTTAACGAAATATGGTTGATTCTGACGGAACGAGTTAAACAAAAATGACAAATGAACATATGTCAAAAACAGCAATAACCCTGACCAACTTGACAATCAGAGGAATTTATATAAAATATCGGGCTGGATTTTTCATGATGTTTTTCCAAATTATGGAGTGATTTTCCCTTACCGAATACCACGCCAGCTTAAATTATTCCTGGAAATTTACTTCCGAATCATTTTCAAAATGTTTGTGCTACCTAAAAAAATTCCGGAAATATTTATACTCTTGTGATGTAAGTGAAAATTACTGTTGCATAAATCCCCATTAATTAAGTGTTTCCACTCACGTTTGCTGCAGCCCGCATAAGGGTTGTTGAGTTTGACGGGAAATTTCTTCTCGCAGTCGCAGGTGCCACTGACGGGGTTACAGTAGACGTGAACCAGCTTGGCGCTGCAGGTGAACTCGCAAGGGGCGCCGACATACAGCCCTTTCTCATCTGAAAGAGAAGAGGCTCATCAAAAAAGTCTAGGGAACAATAAATTAAATTCACGGAACTCTTCAGGAACACCTGGTATATTCCTGAGAATGCAGATACTCTTTACACCCATTATCTCAATATCGGGTAGTTGCTGCTCCGATATAAAAAAAAATATTTTGTGGTGCGGATGTATTGTCGAATAATATGAACATTCTTGAATTTTGTTTCGAGAAAACCGAATTTCCCAGCGATTCGTAAAAAAAATAACGATATACCTGGCTAGTTTCATTCAGTCAGTGATTGAAAACATCCCAGGACTGCATTTGGTACGTGAGGAGCAGTTACGAGCAGTTGAAATGCTCAAAACTGGCCAAACTCAAAGAGTTGCGGGAGTCTTTATAGTCAGGAAACATATGAGCAACATTGGTCTGACAGAAGAAACCCAATACAGGTTCTGTTAAGAAGAGGAAGAAACCGCACTGCATGTGCTCTGTGTATACGAAGGGATAGCAAGGCTGACACACGCAAGATGCGGGGAGGAGGAACCAGAGGCTGCTAGCTATATGAAGGGATCAGTGTCAAGGCTATGGAGTTTCATCAAAGGAATAAAGCTAGACAACGAGCTCTAACAACCAAGGAGCATCAAAATAGATCTGGAAAGGTCGCAGTGAATCAGGCCATGGGCCAGCTCCCCGATAATCTAATCTTATCTCTATAGCCTGAGAGCCTGCGACCGCCAGACCTACGTCACTTTGTAGAAGCTGAAAGTTTCCCTGCACATGTCCCCAACATAGGTGAGTTCAATCAGCTATTATGGAGTTTGGATCTTGGTTACTTAGGCAGTAAACAGGCAGGAATTATTCTTTTCCAAGTTATATATATTTTATATATATTTTTTGGGGATGTCGTTGCTTCAAGCGCACATTTTCTTGATTACTTATACATAATGCCAAAAGGTGGCAATCAGTTCAGAAACTGACGTGGAATATTTCATCAATATCGTAAATCATTCATATTTTTGAGTATTTCAGGCTTAAATTATTATTTTCAGTGTAAACTATTGTCAACACTGTTCCGAAGCTTTATCAGCTTTCTGTCATTATTTAAGCCCATCCATTGTGCCAAACTAACAAATAGATATCTGCATCTACTTCATCCTTTAGAAATATTATAGAGTCACAAAAACACTTGAAATACTTGAAACGTGAGTATAATCATAATTAGTATAACTACTTCTCTTCGGGCTTGAAGGCCGTCGTTCTTTGGAATTTCTTCCTGACGTTTCGCTAGATCGAGTGGCCAGCTTCTTCAGAGGCTTACTCATCTCCGGGTCATCGGATCTTCTGTCGAAAAGTTTGAAAATGATGTCATAGCTTTGGGTTTAATGGTACCGGAGGCTATGTACGGGACTGGGTTCTTTTTGATCAGTTTTCCTGGATTTCATATTCAAGAGAGGCGTATGACAAAATTTGCTATAAACTTTCCGTTTTCGGTGGCAAATTCAGTTTTCCCCTGTATAATGACATGTTTCATGTTTGAAATCCTGAAAAGTGTTATGGGCTTACAGTCTATTGAAGGAAAGGTTATTTCTGAAAATGCTTAATGAAATTATTGAACAGAATGACGTCATTAAGTATCTAGGAATTTTTATTGATGAGCAGTTCACTTGGTCATATCAGGTGGATAAAGCTCCGATAGGAATGTCTGTGTATAAAAATGGGTATTGGTGATTGAAAATATAGTGAGCTCCTTTACTGTAATGGTTATGTGGAAACGTGCCTCTCATATTGCATCATGCGCTGGGGCAATTGTTTGAGATGAACTTCCCAGAGCTCAGCAAAAATGATAAGGGCAATTCTATTCAAACTATTCAGTTTCCTGTGTGAGATACTCAAATCAATAAGAAATCCTATCATTTCCTTGCTGATCCATTTCCAGTTCGGTTATGCATGTGAAGAGAAATATTTGCAATTATCCTATATCGGGAACTATTACGATATAAGATAGACCTAAATTCAATAATATTATCTTACTCGAATATAGATTGGCAAGACTTGCGAATATGCCAGTGGTATCATTGCCAATTACCTTTCTGTGAATGAATTGAACGTCTATGCATGATTTACACATATCAATAGATATGTCTGCAATTGTTTGATGTTATTGATTTAATGGAAGTTCCTTCTTTCCTCCTAAAATCATATGATAAAAAAAAATCAGTGGAATATAAACTAAGAGTTCATTTTTCTTCGTAGTATTTTTGGTATAAAAACCTACAACAATACGAAAAAATTAGGAATTAATGAGGGAATCTACACAAGTCTGGAAGGGAAAACTTTCAAACTACTCCAAAAAAGTTGCTGCGGTAATTCTAAACAGTTTCTTCTAAATGAAACACGTCCGATTACTCAGCAACGTCTCAAAGAGAAAATTCTTCCACCACGAGATAATGACAAACAGTATGAGATTTTCCTTCTGATACGATAACTTGAATTTCATATAATGACGCGTAGTTGAAATTTCAATGTCAGTCACGATATGTCGCACATTTATGGAATTTGAAGATGAAAGAAGTAGAAGAGAGAATCTCGTGTTTATTTATGATAACTGCAACTATATAGGTCGGTAGGTGAAAATTGCTGTCACACGCAAACCGAGGACAGCCCTTCGAAATCAGTATCAAAGCTAGAAACGAGCCGAACGCGTAATTTCATTGGACATAATCAAGGGTTGCTGTTCCGGGCCGGCCGGCAATTGTTTCACGCCATATTGCAATCGTGTATTCATGGCACCGGCGATTCCGCCACAATATACGGCCTCATTGCAGCGACACGTATTCGCCACATACTCGCAAACAGCAGCGATGTTAACGGGATACGAATTGACGACGTTGTGTTTATTGTTGCGCTATCTGTTCAAACCGGCCGCAATAACTTGACCCCAGAGGCGTCGAGTTTTGCAAATCTCCATGAGTTATGGAATACTGATTTAAATTTTAATTTTTGTGGCTGCTGGTGATTGAGGGGGAGGCGCAGAGGACACAAACCCACACTTTCTACTTTTTCTGAACATTAGAATCATATTAACTGTGGATAGAGGGAAATGGGGCTAGTTGGAACACTTTCTAGATATCTACTTTTCAAAATCATCCATATATATATTCCGCAAAAACGACATAGCTACTTCGTTCGTACCAGAGTACAATAAGATCGATACTCTGTAATCCGAAGGACCAGATACCACTGGAGTCCCAGGGAGTTTACGAAGTACCATGTCGAGACTGCAACAAGTCCTACCTCGGTCAGACCAACAGACCGATCAACGTACGTAAGGATGAACATGAGCTATCAGTGAAAGGAAAAGTCACCACATCTTCCATCTTCCAACACGTATTGGATGTATTATTTCTGTGGACCAGTAACACAATAATATCAATACAACTAATACAAGCCTTTATTCAGGTTCCTTTTGGTTACAAGTTACAATAGGTTTTTCACTTTTACAGGCAGTCAAGTCCCGCCATCGCCATTCTCTTGTCTGTCAACAACAACTGTCACTTGTTAGGGTTATGACTGAGGTCGCAGTGTTGCCACTTGCTACAATGTCAAGTCTTTATAATACATCTTTTCTCCTTTATAAATCAAGTTTTACAGGTTTTTTCACAAGGCGGCCTGATCGGGTACTAACTACATTAAAACTATTAGTAATTGGTTCATCTGACTGAGCTGTAGGTTCAACATTACCATGTGGCTCGAAAATAGGGTCATGTTTATGTTGATGGGATGCGTTTAGCGCTTCCTTACAATTTTCACCCTTGTCATTAGCCTCAGCTACATATTGCGTCTTATTTTCTATGTATATAGGGTTATTATCATTGACTTCCACTTTCAGAGGATTATGGGATAATCTTAAATCATGTCTATTCCTTCTAATATCATTTCCTAACTTATCTTTCACAATATAAGATCTGGGGGCTGTGTCTAAGTTGACAATCTTACCGGAGTCCCAAGTTTTAGTTATATGATTATAAATAGTAACATTATCATCTTTTTTCAATGGTTTTTGATGTTTTGCATTTCTATCAAAATACTTTTTATTTAGGTCTCTTTTCAATTTAATTTTTTCTATAACTTTCTGACACAGTTCTGGTTTAAGTAAATCTACTGAAGTCGGTATATTTGTTTTACATCTACGACTATTTAATAACTGTGATGGTGAATAGTCCATGTTTTTGAGGGGTATGTTTCTGTAGTTAAGCAATGATATTTCAATATCTTTTTCTTCCTCCAATGCTTTTTTTAAAATATTTTTTGAAATTGACACTGCTTTTTCAGCAAGTCCATTGGATCGAGGAAAATTTGGACTCCTGAAATTTAATTTAAAATTCCAGTCCTCAGCAAATTTTCTAAATTGTTCACTATTAAAGGGTACATTGTCGGCAATTAGGATATCTGGTGGTCCAAATCGGGCGAATACTGGCTTTATTGAATTTATAACAGACTCTGCACTTTTATTTTTTATTTCTAATAATTCCAGCCAGTTGGAGTATGCATCGAATAGTACTACATAGCTTACATTTGCAAAGGTAAATATATCTATCCCTAAACGTTCCCAGCAGCGGGTCGGTATTGGATACGGCATAAGAGTCTCTTTTAGATTTTTACGAGCGTATTTTTCGCAAATTGTGCACTTTTTTATAAACTTCTCTATATCTGATGTTATACCTGGCCAATAGAACGTTTTCCGTGCCAACGATTTAGTTTTTTCAATGCCAAAGTGGCCTTCATGTAAGAGTTTTATCATTTCATTGCGTAGTGCAGTTGGCACTATTAGTTTATTTTCTAAAAATATTAGGTTATCATACATAAATAGTTTATCCTTCAAATTGAAGTAAATTTTAACATTTTCGGGAATATGTTTTTTATTCTTTGGCCATGAGTCATTAAGAAATTTTATTATCAAGTTCAAAATCGGGTCCATTTGAGTTTCACGTTTGAATTGTTCTTTTCTTTTTTCTGACATAGGCAAATAGTTATATATTGAATGTACCGCATATTCAATTTCCTCATTTGTTTTTAAACCAGAGTCATTAGTGAGAAATGCTCTCGACAAAGTGTCCGATATATACATATATTTTCCCCGTCTATATGTGACTGTCAAGTTATAATAAAGTAATTTGAGTCGAATTCTCTGCAGCCTGGGCGAAATAGCTTGGATATCTTTTTTAAAAATAGTCTTTAATGGCTTGTGGTCACTATATACTGTCACATTAAGCCCATAAATGAAATGATGAAATTTTTGTACAGCAAACAGAATTGCCAGAGCCTCTTTTTCAATTTGGGCGTACTTTTCTTCAGTTTTAGTTGAACTCCGTGAAGCGAATGCAACTGGATGCCCTTCTTGCAGTAAACAAGCTCCTAGTCCATCTTTACTACTATCAGTTTCAATTTCTACTACTTTAGAAGGGTCAAAAAATGATAACACAGGGGCATTCGTTAGTAAATGCTTCAACTGTTCTACAGTTGTTTGATGCTTATCGCTCCACTGCCAGTCAACATCAAGTCTAGTGAGGTGCCTTAAGGGCGCAGTTATTTTTGACAAGTTGGGAATGAATTTACCAACATATTTTACCATGCCTAAAAAACGTAATAACTCTTTTTTATTTTGAGGATTTGGCATATCACGTATAGCATTAGTGTAGTTTACATTTGTTTCCACACCCTTTTAGAAAATATCTGGCCCATAAATTTGACACTAGTAAGTTTATATCGCATTTTTGATTTATTAAACTTTATATTGTACTTCAATGCTCTATCTAATACACGTTTCACGTTTATGTCGTGCTCAATCTCTGTTTCTCCTGTTATGATGAGGTCATCAAAATACAAACCAACCCCTTTTAGATCACCAAATATCTCATAATTTTTTCTCTGAAAAACCTCAGGTGCGGAGCATATTCCAAAAGCTAGTCTTGTGAATTGATAACGACCGAAGGGTGTACCAAAGGTGCACAGATCAGCACTACTTGAATCGAGACAAACCTGCCAATACCCGTCCTTCATATCAAGTACGGTAAAAAACTTTTTATTATTCAATGTTCCAGCAATTTCATCTGAGGAAGGAATTAAAAAATGCTCACGTTTTATGGCATTGTTCAAATGTTTCGGGTCCAAGCAGAGCACAGTGGTCCCAAACTTCGAAAAACTGGCCAAAAGTCAAAAACGTTTTCAATTCGGGTGAAAGTCTGTACCCTGCAGTTTTCTGGGTCGCTGATTACGAAATCGAAGTCAAAATGTATGAAACCAAAATGGCAGATCCAATATGGCGGAAAACGCCTTCAAAAAGTATTCAATTCGAGTAAAAGTATGTACGCGGAGTATATCGGGGTCGCTGATCACGAATTCGAAGTAAAAATATAGAAAAACAAAGTGGCCGATCCATTATGGCGGAAATTTTCTTCAAAACGTATTCAATTCGGGTAAAAGTCTGTACTCAGGGTATACCGGGAACGATGATTACGAATTCGAAGTTAAAATGTAGAAAAACAAAATGGTTGATCCAATATAGCGAAAAATTTTCTCAAAAACATTCAATTGAAGTAAAAAATATGTACTCGGGGTATACCGGGGACGATGATTATGAATTCGAAGTCAAAATGTAGAAAAATAAAATGACCGATCCAATATAGCGAAACATTTCTTCAAAAACATTCAATTCCGGTTATAAAGTCGACCGTGCATGATTATTTTTATATCACAATTCAGTTAAGAGTTCATATTTATCTGGCCACTGGATCAGAGATTTCATAGACGACCAGAGTTATCCGTAATCTCAATAATCCATCATTATTCGTTTAAACTAATCGTGGGCTCAGGAAGCAAATTATTGACCAAAACTAATTGAGGCATAACTAACTCATATTTATATAGTAACTGCTCAAAATTAAAATTGTTGAAAGTGCACCTGCGTACATCAAGTTAATAATTATCCCTAAAAATAAATATTTTAGTTTCTTGGAGTAGTAGAGCAAAAAATAATAAAAATAATAGAAATAAAAATAATAAAAATAAAGCCACACCCTAGCTCAAAATTCTCACTTCAATTTCAGGTCAAGGTCGACTCGGCTAAGATATATTGAGATAGTCCCAAATCACGTGATGAACGTGGCAGGCCGTTTTTTTGGTTAGAAAATCTTCATCGTTGTTAGACATAAAACAACCTACAAAAGATAACCCAAAATATATTATTTCTTTTTCGAATACTTTTTAGTGATGGGAATACCGGTTCCTCTCATATCGCGTTACAGTCGCGACCGCTCCAGAAAAATACCGCGACAAAATACCGCGATTTTGTAACCGAGTTGAAGCGGTAGTCGTGACATTTTAAATGTAACCGTGCCTACTAAAACGAGATCGTTGGGAGCCACAACAAATACCGATTCACCTAAATAATGATTGTTCCTATATATTTTTATTTTTTATAGAAAGATTTATTTGTTAAGTTACTCTTCTGAATTATTAAGTGTTATGTTAAAATTTTCAAATTGTTGTATTGAGTTTTTGAAATGAATTTTTTTATAAACCAATTTGAATTTTTTATCTCATCTCTAGTCTATTTAAATTTTTACCGAGAGTACATCTAAAATACCGCTTCTCTCCCGCGCTCCTATATAGAAAATATCGGGCAAACAAGCGAAACGCAAATCGAACGAGGTATCCGTGAACCAAGAACGTCAACTCTAAATACCGTTGTACTGTCGAGTTAATCGGTATTCAACCGATTCAACGGTATTTGGGTATCGAGTCGCGACGTTCGTTCCACGTTCCGTACCTTCTTCACGAGTACCGTCCCTCCCTGCGCTAGCGGTAATGCGCCGGTAACCTGAATTATGACGTAACTCACGTTACTGTGGAACCGATTACTTTGTGGTTGTGGAACGCGTGACAACGTTACTATAAAATACCGCTCCAAAATCGCGGTATTGAAATACCGACCCATCACTAATACTTTTTGCTGTCAATGAAAAACGATAAAATTGAGCGAAAACCAAGCGAAAGAGCTGTGACATGACAAAATCTGATGTGTTCTCGGATAGGAAGTTGATCTGACTTATGTTATGAACACCCTTCAGAATGGTAGTCCAAAAACAGCATTCAAAGCGAACTCTGTCCCATGTATATGTAGCAATTGATAGCAATGCTGTGGAATGTATCCAGTTCTATAACGTCATGCTCGAGAGTAAGTATTACAATCTCGTACAAATGCAAATGAATGCAGATAGTTTTTCCACAATTAGTAATGCTGGAAGTCATATTTTCAAAATATGTCTATCTCTAAGTGGAGGTTGGTGGAGAAGATAAATTTTGACTCTAACATAATCAAAATTAATACATATCTTTCAAGTTCCTGCATTTCCAGAATAAATGTGCCACTGTCCAAAAGTCATTTACTTAATTTCGTTAAGATGAATATTTTTGGAATGTGCCCACCTTCCTGTCTTGATTTCATGTAAAACTCATTTCACTCTAATAATGAAACAAGTGAAAAATGCTCTGAAACTTTATCGAAATATCGATTAAAATTCACGTCGCAAACCTCGAATAAACAACTTCAAAATGAAGCATTCTTAACCAATGTCAAAGAATATTTTGTTTTCTGTTTCTTTCAATTCCGGGCCTACTAGAATGTTTGCTCCAATTTCATACCAAATTTACTCGCAATAGGAGCACTTCACATCGAGTCCTTTTTGGCCAAAAATTTGCTTCGCGAGCCCACTGTGCAGAGCCTCAAATCACCATTACGTTTTTCTACTATAACTAGAGGGTGGACCCATTCTGTCGGTTTTTCCACCTTTCTAATAATTCCCTTGGATTCCATTTCTGCTAATTTAGATTTAAGCCTATCATGAAGGATTTGGGGCACCCGCCTGATTGGTGTGATTTTAGGTGTAACATTTTCTTTAAGGGTAATATGATGCTCACCAGGAAAGTTTCCCAAACCTTCAAATACACTTTCATATTCTCTCAGCACAGTTTCACATGAATCAACATTGACACTATCTATTCTACTGATTAAGTTTAGATTGACACCATCTTCAAGTCCTAACAATGGTTTCTGATTCTGTGCTTTTACTACAACAAACTTAATTTAAACACACTTATCTCTTACTCTGCACTGTAATTCTACTTCACCTATGGTTTCAAGCTTGAACTGATTACTGCCATATGCAACTAGGGAAACATTACTTTTCCGAAGCCTTATAGTCGGATCAATATGTTTTAGGATATCAGCTGGCATTACGCTTACTTCTGCGCCAGTATCAAGTTTGAAATCTACAGGTTTATGATTGATAAATACCTTTTTTGTCCACATTGACATTTCATTACCTCTTAACGATCCTACACTTCTTTCGATGGAGTCAACATAGAAGTCATATTCACTTTCACCACTTTCTTCCTCAGTTTTTCTTGATTGTGCTACTTCATTCACACTTTTCTTTCTTCTCTCTACTGTCTTCTCTTTGGTTTGTTTATTTTCTTCTTTACACATGCTTGCAAAGTGATTTCGTCCTTGGCATTTTGCACAGGTTCGACGGTATGCTGGACACTGTCTTGGTGGGTGCTTGTATCCACAGTATCTGCAGGGCTTCTTATCTCCACTGTTCGATGTGCTTCGTGCTTTCACAGCATGTACTTCAGATTCATTTTGCAAAACTTTTGATTGACTCCTGCTGATCTCAATAGCTCGGCAAAAGTTAATGGCTTTGTTGAGATTTAAAGTTGGTTCTCTCAACAAACGTTCCTGTGTTGTCTTGTCATAAATTCCCATGACGATTCTATCCCTAATCATATCATCTGCATCTGAATACCCAGTTGTCAGTACTGATTTTCGTAATTCAGTCACAAAATTATCGAAAGGTTGAGCTTCTTTATGTACTATACTGTTAAACTTGAATCTTTCGAAGATTATGTTCTTCTTCGGCGAACAATATTCCTCATACTTCGTTTTGATGGACTCCAGTGTCCTCGGTTCGTTGTTATCAAAGGAAAACGTGTTATAAAGCTCTAGTGCTTCATCTCCTACCAAGCTTAACAGAACGGCAATTTTCTTTTCTTCAGGCTTGCGAACTAGATCTGTCGCGGTTAAAAACAACTCAAACCTCTGCCTGAATTTTCTCCAGTTTTCTGATATGTTGCCATCCAACACAAGTGGTTCTGGTGGTTTGAACACATTCTCCATTTTCGTTTTTCAAAACAAGTTTGGCTACTTCTAGTTTCCACTAATTTTCGAGTTACCATTTACCTGACACCATGTATTATTTCTGTGGACCAGTAACACAATAATATCAATACAACTAATACAAGCCTTTATTCAGGTTCCTTTTGGTTACAAGTTACAATAGGTTTTTTACTTTTACAGGCAGTCAAGTCCCGCCATCGCCATTCTCTTGTCTGTCAACAACAACTGTCACTTGTTAGGGTTATGACTGAGGTCGCAGTGTTGCCACTTGCTACAATGTCAAGTCTTTATAATACATTGGAGACAGGATATAACATCAATTTCGAAAACACAAAAACATTAGCGAGCGATGAAAACCTCTTCTCTCTAACAATCAGAGAGGCTATCGAAATTGAGGAACGACCGAGTAGTATGAACAAGAGAGATGATGCCCAAAGAACGTGGAAATCCATCCTGTCACTAAACAAAGACAAGCCGATCACACCAGGGGAACAATGTCGGACCTTACCACGTAATTACCCAGACATAAAGACAAATGCAGTGGGACCAACGAAGAAAGTGGGGGTGGCCCAGATCAAAGATATCATCAATGAACACCCCTATGTATTGAGAAGCAGAACTCGAATTAATTAGTCGAGTTCGGAGATCGAAACTCTTGACATCACCTAGAAGATGGCAAATGACACTTTGCCGAAACGTTGTGACAATTATCCTTCAGAGGATCAAAACCACAGAAATATCGGGATTTCAGTTTGAAAACAAATTAACAAAACATCTTGAAGTGGAAATCTTTTTCATCAAATGAAATTGGATCAAAACAAATAGAAACTATGAGAATGAAATGACAATGACAAATCGACTCGATCAAGGCGGAAAATTTTGATTAAAACGCTTCTTTGTGAAATTATGCGACTATTGAGACTCTCAGCTGTTTGACCAATATACGTTCAATTACTTATTTCGTTTTCGGAAACAAATTTTATAAACAAATATTTGGCACACAAATGGGTTAAAAAAATATATCCGATTTCAGCAGACTATGCTTTGGATAATCTTCTTGATAACTGCTAACTTCTACTTCCTTTCAATGTTCATTTTGTAAGAAGATATGTGGATGAATCGATTCTTTCAGTACCTTCTTATAGAATGAACGATGTTTTGCGTTTGTTCAGTTCTCATGATCTCAATTTACTTTGATATGAAACTGATTAGAACTGAGCTGAACGAAATAATCACCACATGATATAGAAAACCGATATGTAGTTATCTTTTTTTTAATTTCCATTCATATCAACCCCATGAAATAAAAATTAATATGGTCACTTCACTTGAATGTAGAGTTGTTAAATTGAGGCATCTCAGCATACGACAAAATTGTTTAGTAGATTTTCGTGATATTCAGGGAAAGGCAATCCGTCTTGTTGGTGATTCTTCGCTGACAGACTCGCTCACTGCATTGTAAAAGGTCAGAGACTTGTCCCTCTTCTATAGATATTTCACGGTCGGTGCTCTTCTGAATTGTTATCAATCGTACCACTGTTGGCAATATCTACACGGATGACTCGAAGAGTACAGAACTCCCACCCTTTTGTAGTGAATTTCGAGACCTGTCAAACCTCTCTTCCTCAGGGAACTTTTTCAATACAACAGTTGAGTTACCCCTAGACCAATTAGCTCATCGAATTGATTATGAGAATACTGAAACCTTGTATACAGGGAGGAATCTTTCGAAAAGAATTTTTCTGGAAGTAGATGATATATATATGTATATATATATATATATATATATATATATATATATATATATATATATATATATATATATATATATATATATATATATATATATATAGAAGAATCTGAATTTCCTGACGAAAAATTGTAAAATCCACAATTTTTGACCGTATTTGCGAGATGTTTATGTTTATTCTTCATTATTTTTATTTTATAATTATATAATTCAAAAATTCAGATTCAGTTTCTCATGGAAGAAGTGGATATTTAAGTCAAATCAAGTGCATTTCAATGAAAAAGATTTTCACTTCAAGATGTTTTATTATTTTGTTTCCAAACAGAAATCCCGTAATCTTGTAGAATTAGATATTTCGAAAACAACGTATATATTCTCAACATTCCATTAAACCACGATCTCACAGAAATTTCTTCTTTCCGTATATCACTGAATACTGCCTGGAGGTTTCATTCAATTGAGTTGTATTTTCTATCAAGTTTGTTCATCGCTATATTTTTGTATTTAGCGAAAGTTCAAAATAGTTCTTAGGTTTGAAATATTACGAAAACGATACAATTTAAATTGTATCGAGGTAATAAAGGATCCATTACTATATCACTGCAGATTATCACCAAAGCCCCTTCAACCCCCTGTAAAAATCGAGCGATTCTATTGAAAATAAGAGAAAATATACTGATCAACACCTACCTACTGAAGTTGGGAAACACTTCAATCACACTCATAGGTGCAAAGTGCAGAATTATGCGGGATTATTTGAATGAATGTAGGCCATTTCCACAGCCACCAATCAAGTTGGCACTTCTGCAGAGTGAGAGATAAGTAGCTGGGTAACAACCCATTAAATTCGATTTATAGCCATTACATCACTTATGATTAACGTGCACACAACGATATCTTTTGTAAATACCACATGAGTAGTAGATAAGTGGATCCCCGGGATTAGGTTGAATTAAATTTTTTTATCCACAATCTCGATATTTATTTATAATTATTATAAAACATGACAAATGTTGAGATAGCGAAATGAGATACGTTTCTCTGCAACAGATGAATTATATCAGTTGATAATAGGCTGCATTTCTCGAAACCAATAAAAAACTTGAAATAATCATCTAATAACGCGTTATCGCAAAACTCCGAGTAAGCGAAAAATAGGTAGCCTACTTTCGCAATAAGTGATGAATAAGCACTTTGCTGAATTACTATAAATGTTTGTTCACAATCATCCAAAAATGTGCAACTTTCAGGTTGGATAGTGACCTGTTGTTCACTCAGAAGAAGACGAGGTAGAAAACCTCTATTGAAACTCTCCAACCTCTTCGCCTTCTATTCAAAACGTCATTCTACTCATCGGAATACACAATATGTCTTGACCCCTGCTAACGTGTAAACAAGCTAACTCTTGATAGTGACATATTTGTTGGGGGCTTTATGAAGTTATTCGCCTGTTTGCAATGCGTCCTTGAAACACGAAATGTACTGAAATTGGATTTTGTTAACGAACAAAGAACTAAGCGCCATTTTGTTCAATGCTAGTTTCTGGGGCTGACGTTTTTAAAATTACACTTTGCACCATTATAAAAATATACAAACTCTTCCAGTACATACTCCGCTATCTATTGACGAAAGACCCATTTTCGTTGCTCAAATTCAACAAATATTCATTTTGAAAGAAAGCAACTGATCTGATATGTGTTTCTGTATATAGCTGCTACGTTTCTTCAATTTGTGCCATCAACAAGAACTCATATTAGTGCAAAATATCCTCCACGGAACAAAAATATCAAATCCGGTGAAAATCACCATTTCGCTTCAGGTACGTTTGTGATAAATGTTTAAAAACCCTTTAGTGCCCGGATATTGAAACAACTTGACAATATTTTTTTTTTGGAATTCATGTTTGCTGGTGGCTTCAAAAAGCTTACTGGATTTTTTCAAAATTTTATTCTCAATTTTGAAAAAAATCAAAAAAATGGACTCTTGAGTACCGTCAGGAATAGTGGCATTAATAAACAGTGCGATGTTATTGAGAACTCGAATAATGTTTGTTTCATTTTCTATCAAATATTTTCAACGATACTGATACCTCAAATAATGTCATGCAACATTGAGTGAATAAATGACACCTGTATCATCTAATCTATCGCGTTGTATCCCACAAAGCAATTTTTATTGTGATTGCAACATAAATGTATTGCACGTAAACTGCCCTTTTTGCAAATTTCCCGATTATTTCCCAACCCTACCCAATGAGCACCACGATTTTCAAGTTTGACGTCATCAACTCGAGGAGACGACTGATGGTGGAATAAAGTATAATAAAGTATTAACAAGATGGTTGAGGAACTTTGAAAGCATTATCAATTTCACAACAATTTTTTGCTGTCATTTCTCTCTCATTTCTTTCTCCCCTCATCAACACTCTTTCGAGTGCACCCAGAAGGCAGAGCCTTGTGCGGGCAAGGGTCGGCTGATTGTCTTGGGTGCCAAAACGCTCTGGGACGTCTTACTGATTTTTACGGTAGCGCATCTGCTATTTCAACCGTTAGAGAACCCTGAAGAACCCACACTGTTATCAAGTCGATTGGTGGATTCAATACATATATCCCACCTACCAGGATTGGGCAACTAACAATTGCCTATCGCACCGAGCCGGCCAGAAAACTTCTGCCCCGACCGCGGATCGAACCAGCAGTGAAAAAGTCAAACTGAATAGGACCGCGCCCTAGACAGCTTGACCACACTGGAATGGAATCTACAAAAGCATTATAGTGCAAGCGCTGCGAAACATTCCGTATGCAAAAACCGAAGACCTCATTCTGATTGATGATTTGAGTTCAGGAATACTTGATGAATAATATTTTGGAGGTTGCCGGACGGAATTATGGTCCAGTTTTTTTTTTCGGCCCTATAATAGTTTCCGATTCCATCGCTGTAGCTGCGAAAAAAAAATTGTTATTGACTATTAACACCTGGTTCAGGTGGGGTATGGAAAAAAACGGCATGATCTAATTCAATACAAATTTAATAAAATAAGTGGTTTGCCTATTAATAAGTAGTGAAAAATTCATTCAGGTAAGTTTTGACAATAATTGCCGATGCATTTGCAAAGGGAAATACAATTGATATCCATATTGTCAGTCAAAATGGTGGGAGATGAAAATTGTGTGTCACCTTCTCCCCATGGAAATATTGATTTCATTTGTAAACACTGCCTTAAAAAAGTTGTTAACAAAGTCGAATGTAACAAATGTGCTGATATTTTCCATCCAGCATGCTTGAAACAAGCTAGTGATAAGAAATCAGGATGTAAACATGAAGTTGAAAAACCCAACAGTGATAATGAAATGAACATACCCAACATAGAAGAAAAACATCTGGATAGTGAAGTCAACATGCTGAAACAAATAATTCAAGACAAGAATACAATAATAAGAGACAAGGAAAGTATAATCCTATTATTAACTGAAAAGGTCTTATCCCTGGAAAACATGTTAAACCAGCATGACAGTAAACAAATTCTAAATTATCATTCAGCACTAACAAAAACTAGCGAGGAATCTAAAGAAAAACAAGAAAAAACCTCCTCTGGTAAAAGTGGATATAAGTCTACAAAAGAAATATCAAACAGGAGTGATAAAAACAATAAACAATCACAAGGGGCTATACAGCATGTACCTGAAATCACTACAAATAGCATAAATACCGAATTAATGCAAATACATACTAAACAAAAATGTAATATCTACACAAAATTAGCTAACGAAAATGAAAAGGAAAATGAAGAAGAATGGAAAACTTTAACCAAAAAACAAAGAAAATCAAAAATTGGTAGTGGAACCGGGGATGAGGAATTCCATGGAAGGGTAAATCCTGATAGAAAAATATGGCTGTTTGTTTCAGAAGTTCCAGAACCAGTTACAGCAGAAATCATACAAAAATATATAACAAAACAAATTCATTCTGAGAATGTACAAGTTAAGAATTGACAACTCAAACCACTAGGAGGGACAATCAGTCATTTATGGTAGGTGTGGAACCCCAGTACAAACAAACAATATACGAAGAGACC